>APFE030439325.1:82434-110383 GCA_000404065.3 Pinus taeda
AAAGTCACTTTAAAATTAGACTTTAGTAACTTTATCACTTAAAGTCACTTTTAAATTAGATTTAACTTTATAAAAATTATAAAGTCACTTTAGGAGAAAAATTAAATTCTTTTGGACACTTTTCCCTAGGCCAAAGATCAAGGCCTTAGGGAACCACCTGTCCTCTTGTACCAAATTTCAACACAAAGGAAATCCAAGAAGAAGTTCCACCTGAACTTGCAGAAATTGTTTATGGATTTGAACGATTATCCATTACACCTGCACCAAGACCAACATTTGTGGTATCAGAGCAGCCTACTGACACTGAACAGGATCTCAAGGATCAGAAAAAGAAATCCAACATGGCTTTTAGAGTTGGAGTAAGAGGTGGTGGTTGAAGAAGAGGAAGCCCAGTTGCAAATGTCGAAGTGTTGGAAGCTATGCAACAGATGCAAGCTAGATTGGAAGCAATGGAAATGGGAAGAGATGCAGATGCTGGAGATGTTAGTGAACCTGAAGTTGGAGCTGCAGAAGATGAGGAACCTGCAAATGTAACTCCTGAAATGAGATTCTTTAAGTCAGTATTGAGATCCACATCCAAGCCTAGACTTGAAGTTTCAATCTACATAGGAAGATTAAGCCCTGAGGAATTGATAGAATGGATGAATGACATGGAGAAATTCTTTGATTATGAAGAAACAAAAGAAGGAAAGAAGGTGAAGTTTGTTGTCACAAAACTAAAGGGACATGCAACACTTTGGTGAGATGGAGTGTAGGAACAAAGAAGAAGACTTGGAAAACAACCAATTAAGAATTGGAACAGGATGGTGGGAAAACTGAAAAGTAAGTTTTTTCCAAGTGATTATTAGCAAACATTATTTAGACAAATGTAGAATCTTAGACAGATGTCTATGAAAGTAAAAAAATACACAGAGGCATTCTACAAAGTGAGTATAAGAGCAGGACAAATCCAAGATACAACTGAGAAGGTTGCAAGATATGTGGATGGTCTCAGAATGGAGATCCAAGATGAGATAAGTATACTATCTCCTAAAACAGTAGAAGAGGCTTATTAGAGGGTATTGAAGGCTGAAGAAAAACTCATGAGGAAGCAATGTGCCAGAAATAGGGGTATTTCTTGAGGGAGGGGAGGTCAAGGTGGTAGAGGAAGATATACAACACGTAGAGATGGAGCTAGCAGCAGCTCAAGTTAACATGCACCCACAAGAGGTGATGCAAGTGGCAGAGGGAGTTTTTTCAGAGGAAGAGGAGGCATAGGTAGAGGAAGAGAAGTTAGATGTTACAGATGTAACAAGCTAGGACACAGAGCTTTTGAGTGCCAAAAAAATATAGGAATGAATAAGAGGAATGCAATTGTTGCAAAAACTGAAGAGGAAACAACAAAGGTAATAGAAGAAGAGAATGTACCAGAGAAAGGGTAATCTTTGGTAGTCAACAAAATTTTGTTAAAGCCAGCGAAGGAAATTGTTGAACCATCACAGAGAAAACCTTGTTCAGGACTGTGTGTAAGGTTCAAGGGAAGTGTTGTCAGATGATAATAGACAGTGGTAGTACAGATAATTTGGTCTCCACAAAAGTGGTGGAGAAGTTGAAATTGAAAACAAAGAAACATCCAAAACCTTACAAGGTGTCATGGCTTCAAAAGGGATATCAGTTACTAGTGAATGGACAATGTGAAGTGGAGTTGTAGTTGGGTAAATACAGAGACAAAATTCTGTGCGATGTGATGTCTATGGAAGTGTGTCACATATTGTTGGGTAGACCTTGGTAGTATGATAGAGGAGTTATGCATGATGGAAAGAAGAACACATACAAATTTAGCAAAGATGGTGTCAATCATACATTGCTGCCAATGGAAGAAGAGGATACATCAAAGAAACCTGATCCAAAGACCCTTTTGTTGAGTGAAAAGGAGTACTTGCAACAGATGGAAGAAGATGAGGTAAGTTTTGCATTGGTTTGCAAACCCAAGGTAATAATTACTTCCAAAAAAGTTTTTGATTTACCAATTTAAATTCAAGAGATGTTGGATAGTTATTGTGATATGATTTTAGATAATTTGTCTAATGAGTTACCACCCATTAGAAAAATCAGTCATCATATAGATTTGATTCCAGGAGCAAATCTACCTAATAAAGCAACTTACAGGATGACTTCCATAGAGAATGAAGAGATCAGGAAACAATTTCAGGAACTGTTGAATAAGGGATTGATTAGAGAGAGTTTGAGTCCTTGTGCAATGCCAACAATGTTGAGCCCAAAGAAAGATGGAGGCTGGAGAATGTACACTAATTCAAGAGAAATCAATAAGATAACAATCAGGTATAGATTTCCTTTACCTAGAATCGAAGATTTGATGGATTGTTTGAGTGGAGCTAGATATTTTACAAAGTTAGATTTAAAAAGTGGTTATCATCAAATTAGAATTAGAGAGGGAGATGAGTGGAAAATTGCTTTTAAGACCAATGAAGGATTGTATGAACGGATGGTAATGCCTTTTGGATTGTCAAATGCCCCTAGTACATTTATGAGGCTCATGAATGAAGTTTTGAGAGAATTTATTGGTAAATTCATAATAGTATATTTGGATGATATATTAGTTTACAACAGATCAAAAGAGGAACATGTGAGACATCTGAATTATGTCTTACAGAGGCTACAACCAGAGAAGTCACTGTTAAATTTAAAGAAATGTTAATTCATGAAGGAGGAGTTGGTATATTTGGGTTTGTTGTTTCTGCTGAGGGGTTAAATATGGATCTAGAGAAGATAAAAGGAATCATAGAGTGGCCTTCACCAAAAAGTGTCTTTGAGGTAAGAAGTTTTCACTGTCTTGCTAGTTTTTACAGGAAATTCATAAAGAATTTTAGTAAGATCAATGCTTCAATTATTGACACAATAAAGAAAGATAGACAACCATTGAAATGGACTGCTGAAGCAGAAAAGAACTTCCAGCTATTGAAGAGAAAGATTACTGAGAAGCCTATTTTGAATTTGCTTGATTTTAATAAACCTTTTCAAGTGAAGTGTGATGCCAGTGGAGAAGCCATTGGAACTATTTTGAGTTAGGAGGACAAGTCTGTAGCTTATTTTAGTGAAAAGTTAAATAAGTTAAAAAAGAAATATTCTTCTTATGACAAGGAGATTTATGCAGTGGTGCAATCTTTGAAGAAGTGGAGACATTACTTGATGTCCAAGGAGTTCATACTATATTCAAATAACCATGCATTACAACATATTATGCAACAACCAAAGCTTACCAAGAAGCATACAAAATGGGTAGAATACCTTCAAAGTTTTAATTTTGTCTTAAAACATATAACTAGTCAATCAAACAAACTAGCAGATGCCTTAAGTAGAAAAAACATTTTAGTTCAGGAAAGTCAAATTCAAGTGTTGGGTTTTGATTTTCTTAAAGAGTTATATGAGAAAGATCTAGATTTTGAAGAGGCATTTGAAGCTTGTTGAAATGTTGTTTTGTTAGACAGAAGCAAGTGGCTGGATTGTTTCCTGCAAGAGGGACTATTGTTTAAAAAAATCAACTATGCATACCAAGTTGTTCTATGGGGGAGAATTTAATCAAGGAGAAACATAGTGGAGTACTTGGAGGACATTTTGGTGCGGACAAGACTTATGAACAATTAAATAGGTTTTATTTCTGGACGAAAAAGAGGTCTAAAGTGGAAAAGTATGTGAAAAATTGTAAAGTTTGTTAGTATGCAAAGGGAAGGAGCCAAAACATAGGTTTGTATGTTCCATTACCTATTCTAGATAGGCCTTGGGATATGGTAAGTATGGACTTTGTTTTGGGTTTACCAAAAACTCAAAGGGGACATGATTCAGTTTATGTAGTAGTTGACAGATTTTCAAAAATGGCACATTTTTTTCCATGTTATAAAACCAATGATGCTACTCACATTGCTAATCTGTTTTTAAGGAGATTGTAAGATTACATGGTTTACCTAAGAGCATTGTTTTAGACAGAGACACCATATTTGTTGGACATTTATGTAGGACAATGTAGAAGAAGCTTGGAACTAAACTGAGTTTTAATTATGCTTATCATCCTCAGACTGATGGACAGACTGAAGTTGTAAACAGAAGCTTGGGTGATCTTCTGAGAAGTCTTACAGGTGAGCATCCAAAATAGTGGGATCAAGTATTGGCATATGCAGAATATGGTTATAATGATTCTCCTAATAGGAGTACAGGGCAAAGCCCATTCCGTATAGTTTATGGAATGCACCCAATGGGAGTGTCGGAATCGAGAGACTTGGGCAAAGCTGAAACGAGAAGTGCTAAAGGAGAAGGGTTTGCTACAGAAGCTCAAGCAATACATGAATAGGTAAAACAAAAATTACAGGACAACAACATAAAATACAAGAGCAGAGCAGATTTGAAAAAGAGAGAAGTTTTTTTTGAAGTTGGAGATTTGGTTTTAGCACACCTGAGGAAGGAAATGTTTCCAAAAAGGGAGTATAACAAGCTAAAGTTTAAGAAAATTGGACCATGCAGAGTCTTGAGGAAATTTTCTGCAAATGCATATGAAATTGAATTACCCCCTGATATTGGAATATCTTCAATTTTCAATGTTGCTAATTTATATAGGTATGAAAGTGGAAATGCGGATGACACAACAGAGGATCAAGAAGAACAAGAGATTGATTGGGTAAAAAAGTTACCTATAGAAAAGGAATTGAATCTAGAGAGGATTTTGGACAAGAAATTATTGAAGAAGACAAGAGGATAGGAGTATTTTCAGTATTTGGTCAAATGGAAGGATCAACCAATTGCTAAAGCTACTTGTCTGACAGGTGCCATGCTATAGAAGTTGGGCCGTTCTGTAGAAGAGCTCATGGATAGGAGCCCATGGAGAGTTTTGTCCTTAGGAGTCTGATGCAGGAGCATGAGGCTTGAAGACAAAAGGCTTCGAATTTATTCCACAAATACAAAAAAAGTTTACAAGCAAAGGAGTGGGATCCTTTAGCTGTCAATTTGTGAAGTTTTGTAGATAGGATTTGAGCTAGGATTTAGGAATTGAGTGATTTTATAATTAATTCAAGATGTTTAGATCCAGTTGAGATTCTCAAGGAGAATATCAACCAGATTAGATATTGTCTAAGATTAGGAAGATTCGTTCCATTGATTAAGGATCTGATTGTTAGAATGAAATGGTATTTATGTAAGTTCTGAATGATTGTAAAGGGATTTTGACTGATTTGGCTTGATTAGGCTGTGTAAGATTAAGTTACAGAAATTGTATCTCTATGTATTTGTATGTAATTGGTCAATCCAGGTGGCATTTTATTCCTTCGAAATATCTCTGAGTTCTGTTGATTTCTAGGTTGACTTTTGAATTAGAGTGTGTAAAACCTGTATTATATCACCAATCTTGCATTTTTCCACGTTTCGAAATAATTTGGTTATGTTCTAAAAACATCGGAGAATATGGTTTGAGAAAAGTTAAATTTAGTGGAGGTGTTAGAACAAAGAAAAGAAAACCTGACAAAATCGTGTTAACTCAAAGGAGTCTAGAACCGTCCGATCTACATATCCAATAGATCTAATGGTCATCGTGCGTCAATAAGCTGGTGTGTTTAGTCAAGTAAGAAAAGCGGTTATATTAGTATAGCTGTTTATAGGGTGGAGAAAAAGCGGTAAGCTATCTTTTGAAATTCTAAGCGATTCCATTAATCGACCGACATGTAGCACTCAGGTGGAGAGAGAAAACCACTTTATCGAGTGGATAAACATTGCACAAGATCTTCGACCGATCTCGCTGTTAACCACTGGATCAATGTGTTTTTATTAACGGTGGAGGATCACTGATTAGTTTTGTTGATTAGGTAAACCAACAACCATCAGATTGGAAGGTAAGATCAACGATGAAGAGTTAGCACGATAATGTTTGTGGAAAAAGCGGACGTGATAATGAGTTAACCAAAAATTTGAATTCCTTTTGATTCCGTAGCAATTGAAATGTTGTCATATTGCGGCTAAATTAAGAAGTTACACTAATTTAGCTGAATAACCAAGTTTGGAGGTAAATGATTGATACTCCAAAGGAAATTCAAGAAGAAGTTCCACCTGAACTTGCAGAAACCATTTCTGGATTTGAACAATTATCCATTACACTTGCACCCAGACCACCAAATTTCATCTTTGAGTGACCCCATTCCTCTGCGGATGTGACTCAGACCTATTGGAGCCAAAAACCAAGAAAGAGAATAGAAGAGTGTCTCATGATAATATCCAAATGAGTAGAGGTCACTTGTATTTATAGCCTTCCAAGGGCGTCCACTTTGCTATTGCAACGACTTGATCAAATATGCACATCTCGGATTACCATACCATTGGATATTTTACATATCGATCTTCTTATTTTTCTGAGGACCAAACTTTCCTTGTCTTCTAGCCATGACAACAAATGCTTGAACTGACTCATTTGATCCCACATCAGTTTTTGCCTTTAATATTGTTTCCTCAATCTTACATAATGACCAAAGTTCACTAAATGGAGTGGATTCCTTCTTTCCATAGATGCTTCTTACAAAGCTTCCCCATTCCTCCAGTAGTGCATTAAGCATAACCATGGTCATCTCTTTGTCGAACATTATTTCCACAAACTCTTGTAGTTGGTCTCTTATTTGTGACACCCTCATAAAGTATGAGGCTATTCCTTATTCCTTTGATATATTCATCTTGTAGAGATTGGTTCTCAATGATATCACTTCTCCTGCAATTCTTAGAGAGAATAATTATACTAGTTTGTTATAGATCTCTTTTGATTTATCTAATTTTTCCACATAAGGGATGAGGGAATCGTTGATTGATTCTATAAGGATTTTTTGAGCCATTATTTCCACCTTCATATATTTTGCTAGATCTCCATATTCTTATTTTTGTGGTTTGAAAATTGAACTCGTAATATGTCCAATGACTTCATTTTCTATGAGGATCAAATCTTTCCTCTTCTTCCATGCAAGGAAATTTGATGACCCAACCAACTTATTTCTCTTTGTAAAATTTAGTCATTTTGATAATAGATTCAATTATAGATATAAGGATACTTACTTTTCAAGTGAATATTCTCCTTTGATGGTGAAACATTCAACTTGATACCTTCTTTTTTTTGATGATGATGTTTGCTTCCTTGAAGATGACAGTGCTTCTTCTCGAGATGTCCTTCTTCAAATGTGCTTATGATGAGATTCTTGATTGAAATAGAGGGATAAAAAATTGATTCAAATGTTGTTTATTTGATGTAGAGACTTCAAGATCATTTAATGGTATATCTTATTTCTTTGAGTGGAGGAAGGGTCCTTGATGTAGACTTCTTCTTGTTGTTGCTTCTAGATTGTATGATCCTAGAAATGGGTAGTCCTTCTTGATGCTCCTTAGATTGTTCGGCCCTTATGTATCCCTCCTTGATGACTGAATGTTCTCTTTGATGTATTGACCTTTATTTATACTCTTAATGGTCCTTATTCAAGCTACCTTTACTTGTCGTGTCACCTTAGCTATAATACCATGTTGAGAAATCCAGGGCAACTAGATTAGGTGTTTTATCTTAGTTTAATAACTGCATGTGATATATTTTTTATTAAATTATTTGGATTCTTCTTTCTCTTAATTATATTTAGTGTTCTTGTTATCAAACAATTACCAAATCATAAATAACAATGAGACGAGATGAGACAAGATGTAGGTGATCAACCATGGCCAAAACCTCTCCTCTTAAGAGGAAAACCCGTAAGAATTATTCTCTTCTTATAAAATCTTCAAATGACGAATTCCAATACCTAAGACCCTTGAAAAATACCTCTCCAAGACAAAGTCAATATTTCTCCCTGATAAGATTTCTTTCCAGCAATTTCGAACCCAACAAATTCTTCAACAACTTTGACCCTAACCATTTCTTCTACAATTTCGACTCCAACAATTTCTTCTAGAAATTCGATCCCAATAATTTCTTCTGCAACTTTGACCCTGATAGCTTTTCAGCAATTTGAATTTCCCAACAAATTTCTAGTACTTTTACTTTCCCAACAACTTTCCAACACTTCCACTTTCTCAACAACTTTTCAACACTTCGACTTGCCCAACAACTTTCCAACAACTCGAATTTTCCCAACAACTTTAGAGAGCCTAACACGAGAGAGAGAGAGAGGTCCAAAAAATCTAATCTTGCTTTTCTTCTTCTTATCCTTGATTTTCATCCTTTTATATCTTATTTATTGAGGAGATAGAACTTGCTTGAGATGTGTCCAAATGAGGTCACGTTCCTTCTTATATATAAGGTTTCCAAGGGTACAAATTTCTTCCTTGAGGCTAACTTGATCTTTCATGCAGGTCAACTTGCTTGAGGCACGATGACAAGGTCTTGGAGGGTCTTTGACTCTAATTTGACTCAAATAATTTTTTATTTACAATATGTAACATGCCAAAAAGGGACTTTCATACATGACAATGACTCTTAAGAATGAAACCTATGCCTTAAGAATGAAATAATAAATTTATTTTTATCTTTACCATAAATACACAAAATCATGATTACATATGTCATTATGAAGATCGAACCTAGTTACATATTTCAACATGGGAAACCCTAAACATCCAAAAACCTAACCCTAGGAGATGAAGCACCAAAAACGTGTGGGCCTCGTTTGGGTTAGTTGGAATGTCAACTTCAAGAGGTGTATATGATCTCTGTTTGAATAACATAATACCTTGTTTCAAATATCTCCAAGAGTAGGCCAAAAGAAGACTATTAAATATGTCCTACACTTTTTTGGTCTCTTCGTTTTCCCAAAAAAACTTCTTTTAGGCCGTCAAAATGGAATTGGAAGTTTAGGACCCAAAAAACTACCAAAAATAATAAGTTGTGCAACAATTAAAGAAACTTAAAGAAACAATGGTGGGGGTCTAAGTGGAAAAGGTGGGTGGCCACCAATATCCACCTACATCAATAATCTTTCAACTAAATAAATTGACGTGTCGCTAGTATTCCTAAGTCATTTTTGATGCTTTGCTTCAATTTTTTCCCTATATAAATTCCCCAAATCCATCAGATCGTTGCATTCCCATTTAAATTTTTGACAAAGATATGGTATATTATATATATATATATATATATATATATATATATATTATTTTTTTTTTTTAATTTTTAATTTTTAATTTATTTTTATTATGGATTTTGTCCAGATCTAGAACTAAAAAATATAGAGGAGACCCATAAAATGGTAGATCTGGAGGGATGATCTGAGATTTATTAGTATCACATGCCAGATCCATATATTGTTTAAGATTTGCTGCATACTGTTCCTTTGGCAGCCCTGGTCGCTGAGAAAGGAGCCTCAGCCCACAAGAAAACTGAGATCCCAGTACGCAAGAGGGGGGATGGATGTTAAACGATCCCGTAGGGAAATCTAGACTCGACCACCACAAAAAAACTCCACCTTCGCCATAGATCCATGCTTTAGTCTTCTTTCTGATGTGTAGTTCAATTTCTGCATGTTCAAAGGGGACCTTGAAACCAATAAGATTGACAAGAACGAGTACTCACTCGCCCTCATGTATCATATGCATAGAAAAACAAAGGTTAGGCCCATGCACAGAGTAAAAAATGGAAGCATACAGTTGTTAATTCAAACAAGCAAAGAAACTCCCCAAAGTCTTTTCTCCCATATGCAGCCATCCATAACCGCACTATGAAAAAAGGCTACCAAAACTCCACAAATATGATCCTACACAGTACAAAATCCATAAATATGATCCATACAGTACGAATCCATAGATTTGAGCCAATACATCCAAGTTCCAGAGCCATTGGTGAAAGTGAACTCTTCAAAATCGCTCCTTGGGTCCCTGCCAAAGATTATGTTTGCGATCCACAACTTGTAATCAACAACAACGCCTTGCAAAGAACCAACAAAGTAAACCCTAGCTTCACTCGAAAAATTCCATCACTCTCAAATTTTTTCATCGTATATCTATATATATATATAGTTTCAAATTTATATGAGAATTAATTTGAAAAAATAAATATAAATATATTCATGGGTTTTTTTTTGGTTGTTTGAATTGTATTTCATTAAAAAATGGAATTTGCAAGATGATGTAAACTAGTGAGTTCAATCTCTCACTACGGAGACCGAACCAGATTCAAAATTGAGAGGAGAGATGTAACTAAATACTAAAATATACAAAATTAAATAGACTAAAATTGAAAAATTGGCATAAGAATTGATGCATAATACCATCTGTAACAAAAATACATAAAACATAGATATTACACAACTAAGAGAGATATCCGAGTCCAACACTATAATCTGGTTGGGCTCTTTTTTGTCCTCAGATGTTCTCCCCATTGCAATAGGTATGCCAAGATGTTCTATTCTCTCCATCCTTCGATCCAAGTCCCTCAAATTCTTATGCAAGCACTCAAGGGAATGATTAATATTCACACAATGCTCATGCTGGTCCAAGACAACGTGCCTGAGTAAAAATTATTTTCCAGTAGAGATCAACAATTTGCATATATTGATTAAACCAATCCTGTGGGTGCCTTGTATCTAGAATCAGATTTTCCCATTCTGTAAGAACCTTTGCATCTGAAAGGGGAAATATTTGAGAGGAATATTCCCCCTGATTCCACGTGAGTTCTTCCTGAATGTGTCCTGGAATGAGGTCATGATAGTGCGAAGCAAAGTCCTCCAGTGATGGTGCATGCATGTATTTCGCTGTGGTCCTGATCTTGGTAATAGGTGGCCCCCTTCTAACTCACACCTGGAGATAAGGCATGGGGGATAGATCAAAAGGATATATTCATGGATTAAAATAACTAAAATTTAATAATAATGCATTTGGATTTTTTTATTATAGAAAATTAAAGAGTTAAGGAATTTCACAAAACTTTCTTCTAACCAACATTTTGAAGCTCCAGAATAATGGAAACAAGTTAAGAAATCCACTAGATCCAAGTAAACTACCACATTAGTAGTTCACAACCTCCTCTTTAGTCCTCTATAGCATGTGGAAAACCTCCTCACTTATCTAATCATGTTATTCACCTCTCTTTATCTTAGAATCATTGACCTCACCATCCCCTCTATCCACACACTCCCTAGTTAAAATCCTTCCCTTTATCCCTAGCTCCTCATCCCCTATACCTTCATCTTGACTTCATTCCCAAAACCTTGGCTTTATTCCTCCAAAGGATCTAATATGATCCCCACAGCTCCCCTCCTCCTAGGTAATTGCCTCAATAAATTTCTCCAAAGAAGTCTCAACCTACGCTTGGTGTCAAGGTAATAGGGAAGATGCTACATACAAGCAATGAAGAGGAAGAGGAGGAAGAAGATAAAGTTAAGAAGAAGCTAGAAAATAGATCAAATAAATAAAACTAGGAAGAAGCCTTAGTAAAGACAAGAACCTGGGAATTGATCCCACCATCAAGAATGTGCTGGGCGACAGAGTAAAAATTCATGTAGTTAAGGAATGAAAATGGTCTCTTGTTGCAAGGGGATATGAAGTGATGTCATATTGGGATAAATTAGGGTTCTAATTAGATCATAAAATCACACCCTATTCCTTCTCCAAGAAACTAAAATGGAAGAAACAATGTGTTGGAAGTTAATGAGTGTAACAAGCAAGGCCACTTTCTGACCATTTCTAAACTCCTAGCATTCCAACATACATTTGCAACATTCATCAAATAATTATGCACATTAAAACCCTTTCTATACACAAATATTCCTTTGATGTTCACAACTCATAATGGAATAACTATTTAAGCAAAATACTTATCTATATAATCATGGGTTGTATCCATATAGCTTCCATGGATAGAACTTAGCTCACTGTTCCCCGGTAATACACAATGTGCTCATGATCCTAGCCATGATGTTATTTACTCAAATTTCCTCTTCCTTACAATCGCTCATCTTCCAGGATTAGGCATCCCTTCTTTGTCACGTAATTCTTTGGGCACTCCATCATCTACCAAGGATTCCTTGCAATAGAATATTTTTGATACTTATATTGTCTTATAGCCAACATGATCCTTGGATTGCTCCAATCACAACATAGTTCATCACGACAACTATCATGAGGTATTAGAGGGTTCTCACGTCCTCATAATACCCTCTTATTTGTGTTTTCGAGCTCAACAATCATCATCTATCTTTTCTGGATAGATTCACCATCTCACTAGTAACAGATACATATAGTTTCCTTGAAATATCGTCATAACAATTTCAATTGAAATTTAATTTCAAATCTATTTATCATATATCTCAAGTTTCACTTATAAATTTTAAATTTGTTTCACAACATAAAATTAAATTTAACAATTATGAGGATCCCCCTCAAATATTATATCTCTTGCTACGATAAGTGTAGCTCTTCCTTTGGGATTTACATTCTCACCATATCCAAGACTAGCTACCCACAACTTTCATCTGTCAATCAACCAAAAATATGAGTATTCAAACATACAATCCTTTCACAAAAATATTTTTAGTATCTTACGTACATTATCATTTCCACAGTCAAACATATCAACAAAATAAAACAATCATTCACTATATATGCCTTTCCAACACAGTGAATCATCATGTAGCAAAGTCGCTTGTTTTAATTTAGATCTATTGTGTCAATTCCTAAGGTCACATGTGCATGATGAAATTTTGCCTCGTTCTTTAGAATTGTCACAATCCATGTGTTTTTCCATGGTTATCTCAGAAGGTCAAGCCAACATCCATGCACATTGTCTGGTTTTCTCCCTTAGAACTTGGTTAGTCTTCTTGGACACCTTATACTTTGATTTAACACAACACTAGGAACATACCCACTTTCCTTTCCATTTAGTGCCTCAGGAGCCCCATCCTTGTCCCAAGTGCATCTCAATGTTGGTGAAATGGTTACCATCCAAGAAAAATTCTAGTAGGGAGACCAATGAACACTTTTGTAGTGTTATAGTTGTTTTTCATCTGACAATAATATGGTTTTCCACATGGCCTAACGATATGGACATCCTTTGTTATACTATGCCTACATTCCTTCCATGCATCTCACATGTTCAAGAATTAAAATGCATACTTGCTATTAAGAGTAAAATACTCTTTCCTATATTAGTTGTCCATTGTGACAACTTATCATATGCGTATATTACCAAGATTAGAATAATACCTTTACATGTTTCCAATTTCTCTACCCTACCTAGATATCCATGTCATTCATGCATTAAATTTTGAACATAGCATTAAAGATATAAATTATGTTTGAAATGAGTCTTACCCAATTCTTTCAAATTACCTATTATGACATGTCCAATTCATACCTACATGGATACATCAATGATTCATTTTTTTTACATGGCCAGCTAAGGCTTCCTGAAAGTTTACATGATACATGCATCAACATGATGACAAGCATCCTCTTTGGCATTGTCCTCCACACATAACCATATCATTATCATCTTTACTTTTTAGAATCACATTCAATTCACATCAACAATATGACTACACAGATACAATTTTTTCTTGATCAAGACACCCCCACTTATCCCAATATTTAGGGTGGACTATATTATCCTTATAAGTATATATAAATACAACTCTAGAATGATCACTCCTTTCTTTACTAAAGTAGCTGAACTCGGATCCAGAAATCACATATTTCAAGACCAAGAAACCATTAGAAAGTGAAGCAATATTTATTTTCTAGGATGTAAGATCTAACTCCCTTGATTATATAGTTTTTATGGAAATTTACATACAGTGACTTTCCATAATCAAAGATGAGATCCACAGATCCATAAATCCATAAAAAAAGCATCTCTTAAATAGTGAATTCCCTTATGATCATAAAGAGCATCATGAGCTCCATAATATGTAGTTATAGAATGTTTCCTTGGTGCTAGAGATCCTCAAGGCCATAACTGGGCCATCTTTGCTTCCCATTTATGGATAAGGAGCTACGATATACATACAAATGGAAACTTTTTAAAATGGATTAGACATAGACAAACACTAGCCAAGAAACAAAAACCTAAATTCCAAAGTCATCTATATGAAATCAACCTGAAATTTGATGTTATTAATTATGAAATAATTTTTCATTGACAAGTCATCCATTCCTACATCTTATGTTGTGCCATTTATTATGATAATACGTTTCCTAACTGTTTATGCTAGTTCATCACACCTATGGAGCTTCTAGAGACTATTAGTGAAAGGGTTGACTAACATAAATTGAAGGATTGACTAACAACTGATAGTCAATAAAGTGGTCAACTAGCATAACATTCAACTAAGTGGTTGACACATTGGTTGAGTAATCAACTAGTAGACAAATGGATGAGTGTTAGAAGGACCTTAAAATGAGTGGTTAGAGGAATCGATTGAACAATTTGGTTTACTCAGAAAGTTGAATAGCCGATGAGAAATGAGTCGACTAGAATAGTCAACGAGCTGAAAAAACAACGAGATTTCACTGAAATGATTGAAGAAACCAACACTAGTTTATGGACCAAATATTCCACAATTCAAAGAAGTTGGTTAGACTTGGACATTATAAATAAAGGACCTTATGGCTCGAATATATACCATCAATTATTGTTTCATTATCATGTATTATGATCTTTTGATCATAATGCACGATGATGAAGTTCTTTATTGGTGTCATTACATTGGAGTATTTATTTTTATTTTTATTTTATATTATGTTATATGTTCTCTATTTCTAGGTTAAATCCATAACATGGTGTATTGGTTTTGACCTAGACTTATTGTATTCAAATCATGTCGAGTTAGATATTATAGTGATTGACTTAGGGCTGATTGATTTGTTGATTGTAACTTGATTTTTTGAATAGTTCAAATCTATTAGAAATATGAAGATGGCTTCCAATATTGATCCTATCACTTTAAATAGAAAAAATTATGTTGTTTGGGAATCATATAGGGAAACACTTTCGAAAAGAAAAGAGCTTTGGAAATTTTGAATACTTCTATTCTAGATTTGAAGGATGGATAGATTAATTTTAGCATTCACTAAAATAAATATGAGGCCATAAAGTAATTATGACCTATATTGCTCATGAAATTTATTTTTATACGAGTGGGATCAACAATTCTCATGAGGTATAGAAGAAGATGAAGTCATTGTTTGACAAAGTTGATGAAAATAAGGTCATGTAGTTAGAGAAAGAGTTCATATCTCTTGATCCCAATTCCTTTAAAAGGATTGAGGACTATCCCTTTTTTGTTAAAGAGATATAATTGAAGTTGGGTGAATGCAAGAAGAACCATCTAAAGAAAGATGGACAACTCAATGAATTGATTTTGATGAATCTAAGAATACCTCATGACCTGTTATATTCCTTGTTCTGTACCAATGGATATCACACAAGGAAGATGGTAAGAATTTCACTTTCAATACATTTTGTGATTTATTTATTAAGGAACAACAAAAGTTGCTTGATGAAGGGAATATTGGTAGTAAACTCTGGGCTCACTTAAATGGAAATGGAATTTGATGCAGAAGTAGAATGGAAGTCGAAAAGAGTCTATCGATGAAATTGGTGGATATGGTTGACCAAGAAGAATCAAAATTGTGGAAAGTTGGGACTAGTCGGTTGGTTAACAATTTCACTTTCTTAGCGAAATTCAAGAATTGCATGCTCATACTGCATAAAATGAATGGGTAGTTGATTGTGGTTGCATTTATCATATGGTAAATATGCTTCTTTGTTTTCCTCCCCAAATATGGCTGTTGAGAAAAATATTTACATAGAAAATATTTTTTCTCTCGACATTGTTGTTCACAGTGATGTACCTTATTGACATGGTAGAGTTGTGAATATCTATCATGTGCCTAGTCTAAGAGTCAATCTGTTGTTGGTTTCTTAGCTAACATAAATTAGTAAAATAGTTGAATTTTAGATGGATTGGTTCATTGTTAAATCTTTGAATAAAGACAAGTCAATTATCTCCAAAATAGTTCTCGATTCAAAGGATGGAATACATAAGTTCCATTACTTATCTTGAGAAGATGCTAAACCAATTGCTCCCATTGCACAAACTGACGATCAGAGCATACTCTATCATGAATTACTCAAACAACTAAATGTTATAAGCCTAAATATAATGGAAACATAGGGCATGGTTATTGGCCTACCAAAGGTTCTTCCACCTGATGGAGTCTATAGGGGATGTGTGTTAAGGAAATCATCATCAAGCACATTTTAATTCTAGGAAAGCATTGCATGTGTAGAAACCAAAGTAGTTGATTTATATTTAATTTAACTACATTAATAACCTTCATTGGTAGGTGTGAAGTATATTATGACCTTTATTGATGACTTTTCAAGTTTTATTTGCATCTATTTATTGAAGAATAAGAGTCATGCATCTGAAATATTCAAGGAATTTATGACATTGGCTAAAATAGATGTGGTCAACCTATTAAATATCTGTTATCTGATAATGGAGAAGAATATGTGAATCAATAGTTTGAGGAATACCTTAATTAATTGGGCATCTCTTGGCAGAGGTGGGTTCACCATACTCTTCAACATAATGGTATGGAAAAATGTAAGAATTTCACCTTAGTTGAAATCACTTGATGTCTCTTATAGGCCAAATATTTAATAATGAAGTTTTGGCCTGAAGTCGTTTACTATTGCAGTGATCTCCTAAATTTTGTTTCTATTAGAGATGTAAGTTATGTGACTCTAGTCAAATGCTAGTCTGGGAACAAGCCCTTATTTGGCCTTAGAGTTTTTGAATCTAGTGCTTAGGTGCATATTTCCTATGTTTATCGAAAGAAATTGGATGAAAAGAATCATGCTTGAATCATGATGGGCTACTATGAAGAGTAAAAATCCTTTCAACTATTTGACCTTTCCAAACAACATATCATTATCAGGATAAATATAAACTTTGATGAAAATTATTTTGGCATCAAGTTGTTGAATTCTTCTAGGACATTGTAAAATGATCCCCTTGATATTGTTGAAGAAAATGGATCGACCATTCTCTTTTTCAATATTTTGACCACTTTGTCGACTATTGTTTTTAAGTTGATCAATCAACAATCATCTTTGACTGAAACTATAACCTCTCTTGATTAACTTCTTGAAGCACCTATTTTACCTCAGTGGGGTGATAAAACAATTGGAGTTGTTGGACCTAATTTTAGTGATGTTTCCTTAGGTTGACATACTCGCAGTTGAAAGAAACATGCCAATATTGTATTTATGGTTTGTGTGCATGAAACTTGTAATCCATAATCCTATGTTGATGCATAAGGACAACCTAAATGGAAACAAGTTATGCAAGTTGAGACAAATTATATTTTGAAGAAAGACATTTGGGACTTAGTTCCTTGATCGCACGAGAAGAATGTAATGAAGGTGTTAATGGATATCTAATACCAAATTAACTTGACATGTTTTTAAGTGTCAAAAGGCTTGTTTGGCCACAAATGGATTATCAAAACAGGAAGGCATTGACTACATTGTAACTTTTTCGCCTATTGAAAAGATGAATTTTATTCGACTGATCCTTTTCTTTGTTGTTAATTTTGGATGGAAGATTCATAAAATGGATTTTAAGGGTGCCTTCCTTCATGGTGACTTATATAAACCATCCTAGATCCATATTAACCCAAAATCTATCAAGAGTTGAGAGCAATCAAATCTCTCGAGGCACAACCCTCATTTATGAGTGCAAAACTTGAGGAAAGGTTTGCACCTCGAGAGATTTGATCCCTCTTGGTGCTTGATAGATGTGGGGTTAAGATGGATCTAGGTTGGTTTCAAATGTGCATGGTCACACAATTTTTTTTGAACATAATTATTCTAATAATTTGAAACATGATAATTCTCTCTAATATTAATCTAGTCATTTTAATTTTAAATTTGATGAATTACCTTAGTTTATTGAGATGATAGAGATTGTTAATAATTTTTTTTTGTAAGCTTAGTAGGACTACATCTTCATCATGTCCAATATATCACCCTGATTGGGGAAGGGAATTAAACCAATGACTTCACATCAAGGAGTGTCCTAACAAAGCACCCAAGCACCGTCTATCTAAGACCCCATGGACAAAGACTGTTAATAATTGGAATGATGAAAAATGGTGAAATAAAATTTTTGAATGCAAAGTGACAATGTAATCATGTTAAATGATATAAAAAATGATATAAAAAATGAATAATAAGAATGTATTCAATTACAAATAGTCTCATTTTGATCAATCTCAAACTATTTTCTTCTAGTGTTCTTATTTTTTACGCTTGTTAGTTTTGCCATATTTTCATATCGACCATATGAAAAGGGTGGTTGAAATTGTAGACCATTCAAATATTTAACTCAAGCTATTGTAGTAAACATCACATATTTCTCTCTTTCTCTCTAATATTAGTAGCAACTTTCTCCAAATTCAATCATTGTGAATTATGGAGTGTTGAACCCCAAGTAAGTTTCAATGGTAGTTGTTTTCTATTACCTCGTTTGAATGTAAAGTGACTAACAATGTGTTGAAGAATGTATCTAGTGTCGATCTTAATAATTTTATATGAGTCATGATGTAACCTATTTGTCAAAATAAAAAAAAAAAAATAATTTTATTATTAAAGAAATTGACTTATTAAAGCATGGGTTTCATGCTTGGGTCAATTGTTTATAGGTCAAAGCCTCCATTGCAGGCCTCTAGGGTATATGTGAAGTGTCCTTGTCCATGTCATAATGTAAATAACCATTATTGGGATTTATTTATTAAGAAGTAAGTTTATTTTCATGTAAATTAGGTCTTCTAGGCCTCCTACACCAAGTCAACCTAAATAGAGAGGCTGAAACTACTATATAAAGGCATCAACTGGATCTCATTTGAGACACTCACTCAAAAAGTTTGATTTGGAATTGTTGGGGTCGTAAAAATTGTGAAATTAAGGGAAGAAGGTGAAAAGGGCTAGCGAAGGAGAAGGGGTATATTTAAAGCACAAGAAGTCGAAACTTTATCTCTCTCTCTCTCTCTCATGTGTGAAGCTTCTAGGCCACCAGAAGGGTCAAAACTTCTGTTCTTTTGCTGGGTTGACATTATGCTACTTGGGGTCGAAATTTTGTAGCTAGGAAGTCGAATTTATGGATTGTTGTTGGGTTGAAGCTGCTGAATAAGAAGAAACTAATAAATCATCTTGGAAGGATTATTTTGAGGAGGAAGGTCTATTGGTCTAATTTCTTGGTCCATATCATTTTGAATTACTGAAGGAAGATGTTTTTGACTAGGTTTTCCCCTATATAGGGGTTTTAGTCTGGCCAAGTGCCTACATCTGGTGTCCTTGATCTTTGTGTTTTGGTTTTGGTAATTGCTTGATGAAAAAGAAAAATAACATAATAAATTTAATAGAATATAAAGACATCGCAAGTAATTATCAACATAAAGAAAATGTTTCTGCCTTTCTAATTTTCTAACTTGGTATTAGAGGTAAGGTAAAAGAATGAAGAAAAAGGGAGCCATAAGATCTATTGAAAGGAGTAGAATAAAATGTTTCGATGTTACGTCACAAGGAGTAGAATATATCAATATGACAAACTCAATTAAGACATAAAACAAACTAGAAGGACCCTCTAATTATAGGGCATGGAAAAAGAGGATAGATCTTATCCTCGAAAAGAACAAAGTATTGAATCTTGTTCAAGGGAAAATCAAGAAACCAACACATGAACCAAAGAGAGAGAATTTTAGAGAATACAAAATTGTAGCCATGAACCTAATAGTGGATGGAGTAAAGGAAAACTTAATTCCATTCATTTCAAACATAGATTCCGCTCAAGAAATGTATGAGGCTCTCTCCAAATTATTCACAATCAAGAACAATGGTCAAATAGAAAGCCTCAAGAATGAACTAAGAACTGTTAAGATGACGAATGATGATACCATTTCATCATATTTTACAAGGATATCGAGAATTAGAGATGAAATCCAAGAAATATATGAATTTTTATGGGAAAAAGAGCTCGTAATTACTGCTCTTCTAGGACCACAGAAATCTTGGAGTTCTTTTGCATCGGGAATCAACAGTTGGAAGGATACACGAACATTTGAGTAGATGTGGAATGCATGTGGTCAAGAAGAAGCTTGAATATCGTTAGTAAACAAAAGTAAGGAAGATGAATTAGAAAACACCTCTAATTCCTATTATTCTCATCACAAGAATAAGGGAACCTTCAAGAAGTTCTAAGGACCAAATAAGAATGCTGACCTAACCAAGATTGAATGTTAAAATTGTCACAATATGGGTCACTACAAAAATCAATGTCCGAAGAATCAAAGGAATAATAAGAGAGAAAGGGATCAATCAAATGTTACCTATGAAGATCCACCTAAGAAGAACAAAACCAAAGAATCAGAAGTCAAGGACTTATGCTGCTAAGTACTCTCTCTCTCACATATCCATTTTAGTCTTATATTTTAAGTTTTGAATTATTTTCATTTATGTTTTGATTTCTAGAGCCTGTAGGTCTAGCATGTCTTGTTATATCATTTTTGAATTTTTGATAAGTTGTATATCTCTCAAAGAATGGATTAAGAGTGATCCTTCACCATTTTACCAAAAACATAATTACCTTGTTTCTTGTTTCCTCTTTTATGTTTGATTTCCCTCTCATATCAAGATTTGTTTGTATTATATACTAATAACATTTTTATTTATGTTTTCATTGGTTAGGAAAGATTTCAAATTACACAAAGGTTATGGAGGAGACTTGAAGCATGGAAGAAATTCTGTTGTAGAGTAAGCCTTTCAAGAATAAATGTCCTATAAGGTTTGTTAAGAAATAAATCAAGGTATGTTCTAGATTATAGGTTTTGTCATAAAGTTCTCCTCATGTAAAATGTATGATCGTTCTTATGAAATTTACTTTACATTACTGACATCGTTATGTCTAAGGTTTTGAATCTTAATATTCTTGTTAGGGTGATTAATCATTAGATTAAATCTACCCATCACGATATTATTTGATCATTCTTATGTAACCATAACCGATAGGTTTCACTATAAAACCCTAACCTCTTGTTTATAAGGGTATGCCAATATTGATTATGAAACCCTAGTTCTCTTAGGGTTTTTGGTGAAGTTTGGAAATGCTATTCCCTGGATGTTTAGGTTTTTGGTATTGTTATGATAGAAACCCTAGTTCTTTAGGATATATGTTAATGTATAAGTTAGTTATTGAAACCATAGACATTTAGGGTTTGGTTAATTATGGTTCATGAAAAAAATCCCTATAACATTTATAGTAATATCTTAGGAATGAAACCCTATGTGTATATTTGTTTTCTAATCAAAACCCTAGTTTGGTCAAAATTATTGTATGTCTAACTTTAAGGTATTGATATTCGTGTATTGGGTTTACTTAGTAGATATTGTTGTGAGATCCTAGTGCATGGTTATGAAATCCTAGATATATGCAAGTATGCTAACTTAATTGTTGATACTAATGTATTGATTTGTAAAATCTAGGGTTTGTAACAAGCCCTAGTAAACACTGATATTCGAGGTCTAGTGATATGGTTTTGATGGTGAAAATATAGGGTTTAGAACAAACATTAGTAAAGAATATCATATAGTTTATTGTTGAAACCTTAGATGTATAGTAGAATTGCTATTTTATTACATTAGTGATATCTAAGGCTTTGTGTATTGAAGATGAAGTCTAGGGTCTATAACAAGTCCCTAGTAAGAAGTTGAAGTCTAGTATGTAAAAAGATGTGTTTCATGCTGATTATGAACCTAACTAAGTTTAGGATTTTGATTTCTAAAGCATGAATGATTTGATGCTTCCATTATAGTAACCGGATTATGATATATTT
Organism: Pinus taeda; assembly: GCA_000404065.3. NCBI lineage: Eukaryota > Viridiplantae > Streptophyta > Pinopsida > Pinales > Pinaceae > Pinus > Pinus taeda. The sequence goes on from APFE030439325.1 coordinate 104,323, forward strand.
AACTTCATACTTCTATATATTTGTTTTTGGTTGTACTTGCTACTAAATTTTTGCAAGTACATAATCTTCAAGATGTTGGAGCTGTTCGAAAAGATGACTTGATAATATTGGTAAGCATGATGAAGGAAATTATATATCAAGATAACTCTAATACTATAATAAGGATTGGAGATATGAAAGGTTCTCCGATGCCATAGAATAAGGAAGTGGTTGATCTCCCTAAGTTGAGAGGGAGCCTGGATAGAAGAAAGGGAATATTATGATAGTGAATACCTTGAAGTAAGAAAAAGTATCATAGATGAATGTTCATAAAGTTTCAAAAAAAAGTCTTGAGAAGATCTGAAGATGTATTTTGGTGCTGCTGAAGAAGTGGAGGAAGAAAGATTTTGAGAAATTGTATATGGATAACTTGATGACGAAAGTAGCATTATATTGATTGAGGACCCCGAAAGGTTTGTATTTACTTGTATGTGTACTTGAAATTTTATTATTGATTGGGGCTTGTATTTGTAAATGTAAATCTCTCCATAAAAGGGTTGAACACTCTGGAAGCATGCTTGGACAAATGGATATATCAAGTTTTCTAGGGAGAGTTGAAACATATAATGGTGGATGCTTGGGAGGACATTTGACCGACCTATGTGTTGATGTATAGATACTGAAGAGGGATCGTGGCTTTATTCATGGAGCTACGACCTTGGATACACACCTAGATCCCTGGGTTTATGGTTAACAAGTAACATTTATGGTACCTATACTTGTTGAAAGCTTGGGTCCATCTTAGTCCCACCCAGATAGAGTACCTTGGCCAGGTTTCTTGTCTACAATACTGAGTGTGCTAGAACTCTTTGTATTTTATTTTGGATATCTTCCATGTACCTCTATATATTTGTAATTATGGATAACTCCCTAGTTAAGAGGGAGTGTTGAAGAAGTTAATTAGTGTCGATATTTATAATTGTATTAGAGTCATAATGTAATGTATTTGTCAAAAGAAAGAAAGAAAAGTTTCTTATTAAATAAATTGACTTATTAAAACATGGGTTTCATGCTTGGGTCAATTGTTATAGGTCAAAGCCTCCATTGCAGGCCTCTAGCATTTATTTCAAGTGTCCTTGTCCATGTCATAATGTAAAGAACCCTTCTTGGGATTTATTTGTGAAGAAAGAAATTTATTTTCATGTAAATTAGGTGTTCTAGGCCTCCTCCACCAAGTCGTACTAAACAGGGTGGAAAAACTACTATATAAAGGCAACAACTCGACCTCATTTGAGACAGTCACTCAAAAAGTTCGATATGAAATTGCTGGGCCAGTAAAATGTGTGAAATTCAAGGAAGAAGGTGAAAAGGGATAACGAAGGAGAAGGAGGTCTACATCAAGCACAAGAAGTTGAAATTATCTCTCTCTCTCTCTCTCTCTCACACACACACACACACACACACATGCGAAGCTTCTAGGTCACTGGAAGGGTTGAAATTGTTGTTCTATTGTTGGGGTTCAAAATTATATAGCTAGGAAGTCGAATTTCCAATTGTTGCTAGCCTGAAGCTTCTGGATAAGAAGAGACTACTAAATCATCTTAGAAGGTTGACTTGGTGGAGGAGGAAGGTCTATTAGTCTAAGGCCTTGGTCCATATCATTTTGAATTATGAAGGAAGAGTTCTTTGACTGCTTTTTCCCCTATATAGGGGTTTTATTGTTGGTTGAGGGCCTACATCTAATGTCCTTGATATTTGAATTTTGGTTTTGGTATTTTCTTAATGAAAAAAGATAAAATATAACAAAAGAAATTTAGTAAGAACGTAAAGAAATCACAAGTAATTATCAACATAAAGAAAATATTTCCACCTTTCCGATTTTCTAACAGAATGTTGAATGATGGAAAATGGGAATAATAAGAATGTAGTAAATTACAAATAATTTACAATTTCAAGAAGAAAACATTTCAAGTAAGTGAACATTTTATTTAAGATGAAAATTCAAGTATTTTATTTATGGTTTAATTATTGTAACACATCAATTAGTGTACACCATCAATAATTTTTTTGTTCTTACACTAAAATCAATGCACACAATTAATATAATTACTTTGAAATTAATGTATATCATACATCTAGTTACATGAAATAAGAAATCAACATCTACATTGAAATAAATGCATATAGGGAAAACAAACAAATAGGATTAGAAATCAACATATACACTAAAATAAATGCATGTAGTTCAAGCAATCAAATAGATTAGAAATCAACATCAACACTGAAATAAAAACAACTAATGCAAACAATCAAATGCGATTAGAAATCAACCACTACATTGAAATCAACACATCCATTACAATCAATCAAATAGGATTAGGAATCAACATCTACACTGAAATCAATGAATCTATTTTAGTGAAAAGCCAAAATATTCATGGATTCATAAATCCACTTCTTTTACCTTTTGTAAAAGCCTTAATTTATCTTCCTCTATGGTTAATAATGTTCAATATTATGTAATACTATATAACATCTATATTTGTCTATGTATATCTATTTATTCTTCCATCTGTCCCCCCCTCCTCTATATGTCTATCCCCTATCCCTCCCTCCTTTCTCTCCCCTCCCCCTCCCTCCTCTCTCCCCAATCTCTCTTTCTCTCTCCCTCTCTCTCTCCACCCAACCATCTCTCCCTTTTGTCTCTCTATCTTACCCCCCCAAACACACATGATATCTCTCTCCATATCTATTTATATCCCTTTCCCTCCCCTCCATATATACATTTATCTCCCTTTTTCTCTCCTTTTTCTCTCTTTGTCACCCCCAAGCGCACACACTCTTTCGTCCTCCCTCTTCCTCTCCCCCTCTTTCTCTTCCCCTTCTATCCCTCTCTCTCTCCCCCTTCTCTCCCTGTCTTCTCCACCCGTCCTAATTTCCTCTCTTCCTCACTCTCTCTCCATCTCCCCCTTGCCACTCCCCTCTCTCTCTTGATGTTTTTATTCTTCCCTCTCTCTCTCTCCCCCCCTCCAACTCCATCTCTCTCTCAAGTCCTCTCTATATTCCTTCCTCGCTTCCCTTTATCTCCAATATCCCTTGTCTCTCCCCCCATCACTCTCTCTCTCTCTCTCTCTCTCTCTCTTTCTCCGCCCACCAAATTTGTCACTATCTTCCTCCCTGCCTCCTTCTCTATCTATCCAGCTCTCCCCCCTCCACCCATATAATCGAGAATTGTCACTATGTGTAATCAATCATACATGCAAGATATAATATGATTATTATTATAATATGTTGGAATAATAGTAATCAATATTATTTATTATTATACTAATAATAATATATAAAGAAATAACTTGTTAAAGAAACAATAATATGTTAATATATAAAGAAATAACATGTTAAAGAAACAATAATATGTTAACTTTGCATTATAGATAGACCAATTTCTTTTGATCAAATTGGTAGCTTTGTGCCTTACATTTTACATTACATTACAATTTTACATTTTACATTTTACATTATATTTTACATTTTACATTACATAATAGAGAGAGGGGCATCATCTATATAAATCTAAGCACAAATTTCATCTCTACAATATTACTTGCAATTATGCGTAATTTGATATGTATTCCCATTATAGAAAATAAATAGACTTAACATTTTATGGAGACATGTTGATCCCAGATATTATATATATTACACACTTATATATACATATTTAACATGTAAAATTTTTCTAATGATTTAATTTATTATTGCAATATTAATTAATTTAAGAGATTTATTAGTTAACATGATTTATATCCATATATGTAAGCACAATTATGTACAAAATTACACGATTAACAAAAACGTTATGTCTATTTATTTTTCATAATGAGAAACCCAATCAAATTACGTATAATTGCAAGTAATTTTGTACAGTTCAAATTACATATAGGGCTACGTAAATATATCTAAGTTTTGATCAAATTACGTATATAGCCGCCATTGATTATTTATTTTTAGGTAATATTTTATTTTTATTTAAAAAGGGACATGTGTCAACTCCACGTTGAGCACGTATGGAATTACACATTGCCCTCATATTGGACTGTAGAATTCACCTATCAGCGCAATAAATCTACACGGAGCAACCACTTGATTTTGTGATATATTCTAGTCTTTTTTGTCAACTATATAAGTTGTTGTATGGTTTGAAGTAGGATCTGCATGCTTGATATGCTAATATTGATCGATTATGTCTTAACCTTGGGTTCAAAAGCTGTGAATCTAACCTTAGTATTTATGTATTACACATTAATGGTGATTCTTTCATTATTTCCATCTAAGTTAATGATTTGCTTATAACTAAAAATAACAATGATCAATTTCTTAGATTGAAGAGTTGACCTACTAACACCTTTGAGATGAATGATCTTGGTATTTTTCCTTTTTTTCTTGGTCTTCATTTCTTGCCTTTGCATGATGGTCTCTTCATCTCTTGATCTAAATATTTATTGGAATTCTTAAAATAGTTTAATATGGATAATTGGAAGCCATGTGTTACACCTTTTTAGTGAGGTATCAAGTTGAGCAAAGAGTGTCCCTCTCCAAAATTGACGTTAACCTTTATTATAGCTAATTGATAGCTTTATTTATTTAACTCACAATCGAATTGGTACTTTATTTCATGCTAGTGCAATTTATTGGTTTATGTAGGATCCACGAGAGAGGCATTAGAATGTTGCAAAGTGAATTGTTTATTACATTAAATATACCTCTCATTTTGGTATCCAAGACTATTGAAGTTCAGATTCATTGGTCAATTTCGACAACTCCAATTGGGAAAGTGATGGCAATGATAAGAAAATCCACTTATGGCTATGTGTTTTGTTTCATTACCAGAGCCGTGATTTCGCTGTGTAAGAAATATATTGTCTCTTTGTTGACTCTGAAAGCATAATATCATAGAGAAATTATTGCAAGAATAGAGGAAGTTTGGATTCATTAACTCTTGGGAGATCTTGGCTTTCCTATTGAGGCCTCAAATAATATTTATTATGACAATAAGAGTGAAATTCATGTTGCTAACAATTATGTTGCATAGAGTAATATGAATAATGTTGAAATCCATTCCCATTATCTTAAACAAATAGTTCAAAATAAGATTCTCACTCTTGTATATTGAAAAATTGGTGATCAAGTCACTGATATATTTGTGAAATTTTTAGTCGAAGCCAAATTGTTTAAGCTACATGGTATGCTTTGGATTTAGGAAGCTCCAGTTATGGGGGGTTGGGTCCTACAAATGTAATTTTACCTCCTGGACCTTTGTACCATTGTATTGATGGGGGGGTGTTGGATATTAAGGTTATGAATTTTCATTACACATCTAAAGATTTAGGATATTTTCAGTCGAAGGATAAAATAACAATTAATAGGTAGTAGAGTGGTCAACTGGAGAAGTAGTTGACTTGTGCAGTTAGCTGAGTGGTCGATGGGTTGGTTGAGTAATTCGAGTAGTGAATAATCAGTCGAGTCATTGACTAATGGGACCTAATGACTATGTGGTTATATGAATTGAATTAATGGTTGATTGGATTCAAGAAATTGATAAGTTGACGAGAAATGATTTAACTAGAATATTCAACTAGTTAACGAAACATCATGGATTTCACAGAAATGGTTGGAACGAATAACACACATATATGGGTTGAATATTCAAAAATTTAAGGAATTTGGTTATATTTGGATACTATAAATAAAGGACCCTATGGATCAAATATGTATTAAGAATTATTGTTATGCATTATGATGTTTTGATCACAATGCATTGTGCTTACGTGCCATAACGATGCCTTTAGACACTGGCCATCATCTTCGAGTATTATTTTTCTTCTATTATTTTCTTTTAGATTATATTATATATGCTCTTTTCTCAAGTTAATTCCCTAACATCCCACGATGGTCCAAAGGGATTTGAATTTGTTACGAATATCTTTTCCTTGCCTCATGTAACTCCCAAGACAAACAAATAAAATAAATAGAAAGAAGAAGACTTCATTGTTGGAAATAATACTGAGAGGGGGGGGGGGGG
>APFE030439325.1:113920-142707 GCA_000404065.3 Pinus taeda
TTATCAAGTTAGAAACAAAACACTTCTAACCATCAAGTCATCTCCACACATCATCAGCAAATTGTAAATAGCGCAAATAAACCAAATCATAACTGATCCTTTTCCTGAACCTTTCCCTACTGTCTTTCCTCAAACAATCATATACGCGACTATGCCATAACCAACTCGCGTATATACGTGACTTCTCTCTTTAAGAAACTTGCATATGAGATTTAGGACACTGAAGTTTTACACTTCCAACTCCCTCTGATTTTGTTATGTCTGTATGTTGTGTTGTGCCGCCTCTTTCTGACTGTACTTCTTTCTTCTTCCACATCTTCAAGTGTGATGATGATGTTTTCTCCTTTTGGTATGGTGCCCATACTTTGTTCCTGCATTCCTTAGCTATATGTCCAAGCTTGTTACATGTGTAGCATCTTACATGTCTCATATTTCTTCTATAGCAATCAACAGCTCTTTGACCAAACATATTGCAAGCAAAGCAATATCCATTAAAGTACCTTGAATGAGATGATATTTCTACATGATGGTCTTGAAACCTCCTTCTTCTACATCTGGCTGCAACATGCCCAAGATTATGACATACATTACATTCAACATTATTCATAGGAGGAGTAAAAGATTTTCTTTGAAGAATTCCTTTCCTTGGTTGATGATGAGATTGACCTTTCATCTCCTTATTGAGCATTTCAGATTTTGCAGTCGAGTCCCTTGTCTTACTTTGTGAACTAGATTCACCTTCAATAGATTAATGAAAACTAAGACCAGTTTTGATAGCAGGAGACCTTTGACTATTAAGAATATCATCCAAGACCTTAGTACTATCTTGAAATCGTAAAAGCTTATCTTCTAATTTACCTTTCAAGATATTTACCTCAACCTGAAGTTGTTCCTCCTTTTCCAGACATTGCTTCTTCCATATTTCTTCAGGCTTTCTTCCTTCTTCCATTTGTTGCCTTAGTTTGAGTATCTCCTTTTCTTGTTCTTCATTCAGATCTTGCTGCATTTGACGAATTCTGAAGGCACATTCCAGCTGAGATTTTACACTGATGACTTCGTTTTCTTGTTTTTCAATAGCTTGGAGTAGATCTTTATTCTGCTTCTTTGATTCTTCAAGATCTTCTTTTAGCGAGAAGATTGTGGCTTCAAGACTTTCATAGTAACTGGATCTATCTCTGAGTTTCTTGATGGTTGTGCTTCTTTCCTTGACTTCATCTCTTAATGATGTTACTTCATCCTGCAACTTTTGATATTTGTCCTTGAATAACTTCCTTACCTTGTTTCCTTCTTCTAGTTGGGCTTTTAGTTTGGTAGCTTCTTCTTTGAAGTCACATTCCCTTTTGTTCAATAGATCTTGTTGATCTCTAATTTTGTCTGAAAGCCTTTTAAATTCTGCCTCTATTTGATATCTTTCTTGTTCACCCATAAGATCAAATTCAGTTGTTTCGCTATCACTTTCATCTTTTCCAAATGGATAGATAGCTGGAACATCAGAGGATAGCAAATTCATACCTGGTAGTTCATCTTCATTCTGAAATGATTCTGAATCTGATTCTGAATCTGAAGAGCTTCTTACACCTAATCCCTAATCGATTCTCCCACTGTCATAGTTCTTCTGAGATATCTTCTTCTGCTTATGTGCTTTCTTCTTAAGCTTCTTTCCCATTGTTCTAAGGATCTCCTTCAAGCGATCAAGCTTCTACAAAAGAACCTGCTCTGATACCAATTGTTGGAAATAATACTGAGAGGGGGGGGGAAGGGGGTGAATCAGTATTATCACATCAATAAAACTTTTTTATTTCCATATTCAGATTCATATATGCTACTTCCACAACTTCTAATGATTCAGTTAGTTGATCCTTAATGAGTGCATTAGAACATTATCAACCATATTAATGTTAAATAGGTGCAGTAAAATAGAATAGATCATCACACATAAGCCACACACATGAACACCATGATATAAGGTGGAAACCCGATGTGGGAGAAAACCACCTGCTGCAAGTCATCTCAATCTTCTTCTTAATAAGAAAATCCTTTTACAATATTTCTGTACTTGTGCAGTCTTATACCAGTACACAAGCTTCTACCTGCAGAGAGCTATAACCCTCTCTCGTTCTCCAGTCTCTCCTGGAAGGGAGCTACAACCCCCATAGTTCTTGTACTAGCTAAGATACTAGTACGTAGGCGTCGGCCTACAATCTTCTCTCCTCCAGGTACCAGGTTTCATACATTTTTAGACTGGATACTCCTGAAGCACAACACATAATCTGAAAGGACCCATTAATATCATTGAAGCACATAATCAATCAATCTTCTGAGTCACCCAAACACTAGGTCAATACATATACAAGGATAATATATGTGTTAGCACCCAAATCTAGTCCATCAGATCACATAAATATGAGTCATTATGATCCTGATCCAATATTAGTTCTCATCCATCAATACTGAAGCTAAACACAATCAACCAAACAGGATATGCAAAATACTGACACCTTTAAACTGTCATCAGAACCCATCAACAACCAGAACCACCTGTGACTTCAAATATCATAGCTTAAATTGTATATGCTACTACAATGAACCAAACCTGCATACATACGCGCTTACGCCAAAGCCAACCCGCGTACAGATCTATAAATATTCAAACATGACTTGCAATGATTTCAAACTTAAGTTATACCCAGATCAGATCATTACAAGCGTCAGTATACAGATCTAGAATAAGCATAATCAAATATATAGAGATAGTTCATTTCAAACCATTTGATCCCGATCTATCCTTAGATCTTGTTCTCCATCAACCAGTGAGATCCCTCTTTAGCTTAGATCCAGATCTGCACCATAACCCAATCACAGTATTCCAGATCTAGCACTTTATCAGATATTCAATAATTCAGATGATGCTTTGCCAAATGATCTCCTTCCTCTTTTCTAGTCATAGGCCTTTCACAATACCACGGTCCAAAACCATAATAACACAACACTTGAACCCAATACTTGGGATCAACACTTTTGGATGCAATACCACAGACCAAAAACATAGGATCAAAAACTGTCGAACTAATACCATGAACCAACCATGAAAGTGCGTGAACTTTTCTCCACATGAAATAAATTTTTCTCTGCATAAAAGTTCGTGAAATTTTCTCTACATGAAATAAACTTTTCTCTGCATAAAATTCCGTGAACTTTTCTCCACATGAAATAAACTTTTCTCTGCATAAAAGTCCGTGAACGTTTCTCTACATGAAATAAACTTTTCTCTGCATAAAATTCCGTGAACTTTTATCCACATGAAATAAACTTTTCTCTGCATAAAATCCTGTGAACTTTTCTCTACATGAAATAAACTTTTCTCTGCATAAAATTCCGTGAACTTTTATCTACATGAAAGAAACTTTTATCTTCATGAAAATGCGTGAACTTTGCTGCACTATAATTTATCATCTGAGATGAGTGGGTTTCCATCAAGTACAACATATGGATCATAATGCCAACATTCATAAGTAAGATGTCCTAATGAAATCATTTCCACAAGCATACCCTCTTCACACAATAAACAAATCGATTAGTTTCCCATTCACCATGGATTAAGGGATCTTCTTAACAACTCACTGAAGTTGAAATGGAGTAGTTTAAACAACCAAATGAAATTAACATAATTGATATTAGTAAATTAGTTCAACTTGAAATCATAAATAGACAAGTGAAATTCATATGCCAAATTGTTCACTGGAAATGATATTTTTCCATGATAGAATGGAGCTTTTCCATGACAAGTATATAAATAGAGATTTCAAAAGAATATTAGGAAACTGATTCAAAATTATATTGTAAACAATGAAGTATGCCTAGTATTAATAATTTATTTCCCAAAGAATGTTCACAACCCTTGTTTACACTGTTTTACTCTTCGAATAATTCCACATTTGAACATGACATCCCTTAGAAATGAAATTTAGAAACATAGATCATAAGTAATGGAAAAAAATATCTAAATGGCCTAACCTTTTAACAAGCTCAAATATTCCCAGACACATGCTTGGTAGTGGTCTTCAAAGTCACGCAATAAAATTATTGTGGTTCCCAAACTCTTGCAATAAATAAATTAATAGAGTCATGTCACTAGTGGGTTTCTTATATAGAATCATAGAAGAAGCACATGACCAACTACTCTTTAATGCTATACAAATGCTCTATTATCCTAATATTTATATAAATCTAATTAGATTAATCATTAAGTTGAAGCTATAGAGTTTACTAGTCCAATAGAGCTTCTTCAAAATTCTATTGTCAAAACTGAACTATATCCTCATTCTCATCCATAGTTTTCTATTTCTAAGTTTAGAAATAGATCCCACATCCAAAGAAACTTTTAAATAATCTCAGAACTTGTTTTCTTCTCATTTTTATGGCCTTCACCAAATCTCAAGAGCACAATTGCATAAATATCGTGATTGGAGTTGAAAATTACTTTGTTTGGTGATTATTTTCTACTTAGCATCATTAATAATCCAATTAGGAATAATTTTAAATTAATGGAAATGGTTAGCAACTATCAGAAGGATTTCTTGCACTTCTATAGTAGAAATGAAATTAATAGTTGTGTGGCAGTTATTGCATACATACGTACATATGCTAGGTAGCAAATAATGTTTAACTTCTTCTATTAAACATCATACATCTAAAATTGATATTTTTTTCCTTGAAAAAAATTGTAATTTCATTACTTCTTTGAAAAAGTTACAAAATTACATTTTTCACATGTTTTCTAAAATCAAGTATGTTCTATGAACTACCTTCACTTTGAACCTTCCAAATATTTACAAATAAAAATCCTAGATATGAAACCTCTCTTTCTTAGACCCATCATATATATTACATCAAGGAAAAACTCCATTTATCCATTCAAAGAATGGATATCCTTTCCATGCTTGAGATATGACTTTAATATCTAAAAATAGAGTAAATAGTATGAACAAATTTTACAAAGAGTAAGATTTGATAATATATAAAAAAGATATCAAATAGGAACATCACTTTCTTCCATCAATAATTCATGAAAAGGAATGCTCTAATATTTCTAAATGTCCAATTTTTTTTCTATCATCTTCTAGTTACCACATTACTTCATAATTCAAGCTTTGGATAAAACATGAATGCCCATAATTATCTCCCTATACACATGTTTAAGAGTGAGATGGTTGGAAAAAACTCTTAAACCTTTGACCTTTTCTGAGACAAAATTTAGACATAGATTGTGACATCTTTGTTCATCTTGAGCCCATTTGATGGCAACCTAAGAATCATCGAATACCTGTAAATTTTTAGTTCTGTTTTCATCTACCAACAATAATACTAGTTTTAGTGCCATGAATTTTGCATAATAATTTGAATCCTGTCCCCCTCCAGCCTAAATTTAATGGAATTATTATATACAAAGAATATAATCCCTCCTTCACATACAATAAGATCTCCTTGTGATACCCCATTAACAAAATCCTAGGTAAATGTCTTATCAATTTTTTCTTGAACCCCTATTCCAACTCAATTTTATTCCTTATCCTCTGAAACATTACTTAATATGATGAGCCCATTGGCTACATACTTTATTAGGGGATTGCATTTTTGTTCAAAAATTGAAAGGTTCCTAGCTGCAACTAACCATGCCCCCGAGCCGCTATTAATTGAAGAGACTTAAAATCCTTTGTTTGTGGATTCCTTGCCTAATTCTTCAACCTACTTCAATATAATCCCTTGACTAGAAATTTTACAACCCTATTAGTACCTTCTCTTCCAACCACACCTATTTTGAATTGTCACAATCCATGATCTAATAACCATTTGTCTCCTCATCGAGTTTGAAAAGGGCACATCTTTTAGGCCCCTCCCAATTCCTCTTCTATAATTTTCCCAAAGTTAATAATTTTTTCATCAATAAACAACACATAATAAATAAAAATGTGTTGAAATAAAAATAAAAAACACAAAAATATGTCCTTTTGCTTATATGGAAAATAAATCACTAAAAGGAATTAATGGAAATAGTGCAAAAAAATACATTGTGGAAAGAAACTAATCAATATAATATTTTGTGACTTTGTTATGAATCTTATAGTGCCTTAGAAATGTTAAGAAACCAACCATTACAGTCCACTTTGAGCGGGAACGCCCATTTACAATGAATACAATGTATAAGACAAGATTTGATGATCTTGCTACTAAGTCTTGTTAGTGTATATATAGAAGGCAAAGGGTACAATATAACGAAATGGGACCATGAAAGGTTCTATAATGCATTACAATATAATAAGAGAAATGTAATCACTCAATATCTAGGGCTTAATAAGGGGTTTTATGGTTAACATGGGGGCTTATATAGGGCTTAAAAAGCCCCTCCCATTCAAACAAATGTTGTACTCAATGCTTGATTATCTATGAGTGCTTTTATATGAACAACTCATCTTTTCATGTTGCCTCTTTCACCAAAATGTTCTTTCATTTGATAAAGTACTTAGTAATTTCTTAATTTCTCAGTTGTGTAATCCTTATTTTCAACATTTATGGTTCTAATATGATTTTTGCTTCTTCATTAATCTCTAGTAAAATATTTTGGACTAGGATCTTGTCACCTATTGCCTTCTTTAAGTAAGAAAGATACAAGACTAGATGTACATGTGAAGATGGAGGTAACTCCAATTTGTCATCCATAATTCCAATCTTTTGCAACACCTTATAGGGGAAAATAATACCTCAACACTAATTTATTGTCCTTCTTCTGATTTTTGAGGGACACTTGTTTATATGGTTGTAGTCTCACAAATAACTAATCCCCCATTTCAAATTTCCTTTCATTGCAATGATTATCTTCTTATTGTTCAATCCTATTTTGTGCTATAACCAAGTTGCCTTTGAATAGTTTGAGAACATCTTGTTGGTGTTGTATGTGGTCCTCTTGTTACACGTCATTTTATCGCATTAGGAAAATGACCATCGGTTTGGGTCTTTCTCTATCCATCAAAGTGTTACAAAGAATCCCCTTGCAAGGTTAGAACCCAAAAAATCCCAAAGAGAATGAAATTCTTGGATATAAAGGCTAAAAAACCTATTTTTGGCTTGCTATGTAGTTCCCTAGTCCATTTCTACACATACACAAAAGAGACCACTAGAATTTGCGCAAATTTGTGCTCTGTTTGACATTATGGCCTCCACACATGACTTAACGCAAGTAAAAATAAAAATTAAAGTTTAGAAGCCTTGTTAGTCGAATATTTCAAAACTAACAACTTCGAATGAATGCTTACTCAAGCCTGATCCTCCCCATTATGGAGCTACTTTCCTCTCTTTGTGGATCCCCTATCCCACCATTTGTGGATCTCATCCCTTAGTAAATGGATCCCAAACCTCCTCCTCTTGGCCTATTGAAGGTAGGATTATGCTACAAAAATAAGGCTAGGAGGCTTTTCATCCAAGGAGAGGGTTGGAGATTGTGAGAAGAGGCTTGTAACATCAAGGATTTGAGGTTGTAAGTTTGTTCCCCATTTTATTTAATAAAAATAAAATGTTCTTTCCTAATTATATATTTTCTGATATCATTTGTGGGATTCCTTGATCACTCAGTTAGGATATGATTAGTTATTGATTCAATTTATGATATTTGTTGAATTAAGTAGTTCATTTATCTTTCATTCTATATACCTAATGCTTTGATCCTCTGTGTGTTTCTGTCTATGTAGATATATTTCGAGTTATCATGGAGAAGTTGTGGAAAGTGCTAGAACGATCTCTAAAGCATCAAGGGAAAGCTAACTATCAAAGGCACTAAAAGGGATTTCAATAGTAATTTCGATAAAACAGTAAGTGATCTCTCTCATATTGTTTGTTTCAATCAATCCTAAGCTAAGGAAAGGTAGAGATTCTTTCTTGTTTGTTACTAGATTTCTATGAGGTTTAGGGAGATCCATCTTATCCACAAGAGGGATTAGTCTGCCTAACAAATTGGTGAATTCGATGGGGATTATCTCACTCTCCATCATTCTCTTTGTTTTGACCTCTGATCATTTTGTCATAGCCCTCTCTGAGTGTTTGAAACAAACATGAAACGAACAAAGTTTGACCTTTAATTTAAACACTCCAGAAGACTTGGAATATGAAAATATCCATTGATGATACAAATATTATTATATATAAAATGTATGAATAATGATGATATAATTGAGAGTGAGGGTCCTGTATATATAGCTAGGAAGTAGCCTTTCATGAAGAGTCATGTATGTAGAGACATGCCTCTTTGTTTAACTAATTATTATTTAATTACATATTATTATGATTATTATTTATTATCTATATTTATTATTATGACATAAATTATGTTCATAACATTTCCTTCCCCTTCAAAAAGCTTTGTCCTCAAAGCTTGTTGATGAAAGGACTTGATCTCTTTTTCTGCTACGAATGTCTTCTCGTCTTGGTACAGTCATATTTGTCGATACAAGTTGATATGATCCTTGGAGTAACATATAAAATTGTTGCACAGAGGAAGGATCTGACCATCCTAAATTAATATTTTGTGGAATCTTTTGATCACTGGAATTTTGTGATGGATAGTTGTCATACGACAAGATTTTACAAACTTTAGTATTGTTTGGAAGATACATTTGTTGCTTGTGTTCTGAGCGATACTGGTACGTAGATTGATTGGAAAGTCAACTCTTGTGATTCAAATGTTGATAAATAGTTCTTTTGGTTGGAATTTCCTTTATCATTTTGGTAGCTTCCTGATTTTCTTCATGTCCTACCATTATTGAGTTGGCATCATCATTTGGAATTTCAATTGTTTGAAATGCAGCGTCTGCATAAGTTTTAACTTTCTTTGGTTTCTCATCTTCTTGACTTATGATATTGATGGAACCATTATTTGTTCCTTTATTTTCAACTTGAACCATTACATCTGACAGCTTCATTACTACCTTTGTGAGAAATTCTTCTAATTTATTGCTTAATGATTTCTTATCATTTTTAAGTTTCGTAATTTGAGTGAGTAGACTCTGATTATGATTTTTGAGACATAAGAGTTTCTCATTTTCTGAGTCAACTTTATTTTGGCATTCAAGTTTCTCGTCTATTAAACACTTGATTTGTTCTAATAATTTTTTATTAAGGTTCTTTTAAGTGTAAATTTTCCTCTTCCTTCTTTGATAAAATTCCGTTGAGCTTCTCATCAAAACTTTCTTTTTCTTGTTCTAACTTTTGCTTCTTAGTTTTACACCTTTTGAATTGTGCAAGTAGTTTCTGGATATGATCTTTTAAATAAGAATTTTCATCGTTTTTATTGGATATGACCCCCTCAAGCTCTTTTTGCTTCTCTGATATTGAGTTTTTATTCCTTTGAGGTATTAATTTTGTAACATCTTTAAAGTTTTCTGATGAGGACATTATCGATTTTGACTTCATTGTCATGTCTCGAAATGTATTCATCTTTCCCTTATAAGAAAACATCAATTTTTTTCTCTATGTTTAACATGAACGAACCCAATTCTCTAAACCAAGGTTGACCAAAAATTATGTTAACCTCCATGTCATATATTTTTACAACACAAAATTGGGATATGCACTCATAATGATCTACTGTTATTTGTAAATCATTAATTTCATATTTTTTTTCCAAAAATATCTGTTGTTTCGCCTACATTGGCATCTGAAATTAACAATTGATTCGCCAGATTATTATTTATGTAATTTTCTCCGTTTCTCATGCTAATAGCGATATTAACTTTTTTTTTCGTTGGATAGTCCCTCTTAATGTAATTAGCTTGTGATGTGTGATTAGAACACCCTTATAGGAAAATCATCCTTCCTTCATCATTTTCAAATCAGGCTCCATTCGCTTTTCTCTTAAAAAATGGACTTCTTTAAAATAAGTGTCATTTTATTTGATAAACTTGAACATCTTTATAAATTCCTTTAACTTTTATTTTCATCAATTATATATTTTTTTCTCACTTAAAAAAAAGTTAATATAGCTCCACTATTTAAATAAACTGCACCTTATATTTATTATAATGTTTTTAAAAAATACTCTTCCTTTGTTATAACTTGTTATCTTGATGTCTTTTTATAGTTCTCGATTTAACCCTTTATAAACTTTAATATATGGATCTTTTAAGTAATCTTTTATACTAATACACGCTTTGTACTTATATATATTTTCAATAATTTTATGACTTGAACTTTTCTTTAAAATACCCCTTTATAATATAATACTTTATCTTTATATATCTTTTATTTATAATATTTTTGTTTTTCTTTTTGAAAAGTTACAACCTAGTGAAAAAAGTGGCTTTTTCACCTCTTTGGAGTATAATATAAAATATATATGTCCACTTATGTGCCTTTGACTGGTTAATTTTCTCTACGTAAAAAGTAAAATTACATTCACATAAAGAGATTTTGTATTTCTTTTGTTTTTATTTTACCTTTAAAATACCATGGGAAATTACCATGAGTTTATAAAACCATGAGCTTGTAAACCACTTAATGAAGAATCAAGATAATATTATCTAATCTTCCTTTTTTAAGTATAGTTTTAAAGATATTTGAAAACATTCCCTTTTTATTTTGTCATGCACTTTTTATCAATAATGTAGAATCTTTATATATATACATATATATGAATGTTCTCCTTCAAAATTTACCTCAGGCTTTTTTTTTTTTATTACAATAATTGAAATGTGAATTGACCAAAGGCCTTTTTTTTTTTTAATTTTTTGTTTTTAACTCTTTTCTTTTATAAGTGGCCTAGGGCATGACCTGAAATGGAGAGACTCCAAACTCTGAGCGAAATGCTTCAATTACACAACAACAAGGTTGATGGGAGGTTGATGGCCAAAGACCCGGTGATCAGAAAATCCTGGCTCTAATACCAATGAAACAAACAAAGTTTGACCTTCAATTCAAATACTCCAGAAGACTTGGAATATGAAAATATCCATTAAGGATACGAATATTATTATATATAAAATGTATGAAGAATGATGATACAATTGAGAGTGTGTAGAAATTATCACTGGAGATCAACTTGATAATGCAATATAACTAAAGCAAAATACTTTAATCTACTTCTACAATCAAACTTGTGGAAGCTTAATAGATTTCAGCAAGATCAAGCATAACACATATAACCAAAAGAAGAATCAATGCACATGAAACACAAAAGAATACTCTGGGGAAAGCCTCAGCTAAAAACCCCGCTATTTGTATTATCATACAAGTGGAAATATATCAGGATTACACAAAGCTTTAGCTCTCACAACTAGCCAGCTCTCAGTCCAATCCCTCACTGATGCTCACAGATAAAATAGACTACTCATATGCCTTCTCCTCTGCCCTCCATGCTCCTATTTCCTTGCGCTGTTTTTCCTGGTTGATCCAACTATTACCAAGTGTAACACTAATCACTCACACTGATCTTACACCCTGTAAAACTGCACAAATCTCAAGGAATGAATTCCTTCTTCATGCATGAGTTTTGTTTATAGGAAAACCCATGCAACTGATAGTACACTGTCCCTGTCTTTAATCTCAACTGGGCCTTTCTCTGAATAGACATGCATGAGTTACTGATGAGAGAATCTTTAGTTATCTGGAGTACACTAGTTGGATGCATGCATGCATTAACTGATTGAACTCACAATTAGTTCCTCAAACAGTTTGGAACTAATTTAACTAGACTTAACTCAGTAATCTGAGCTAACTAATTACAAATCAAATATAACTCATCCTTATCTCATTGATTAAGGGATAATGTCCTTAATTTAAGGGATAACTGTTACATGACTTCAGAAAGACTTCTAGCTTGAA
The DNA here is from genome assembly GCA_000404065.3 of Pinus taeda. NCBI lineage: Eukaryota > Viridiplantae > Streptophyta > Pinopsida > Pinales > Pinaceae > Pinus > Pinus taeda. The sequence continues at coordinate 125,786 of APFE030439325.1, forward strand.
TTTCTCCAACTAATTAACTCAAAAAGATGAATTAATTATTTTTCAAGCAACTGGTGAGACTAAAAATTCAAATTTTAATTCTCAATTTTAATTCAAGGACAAATTAAAATTGGAATATTCTTGTTGCCACATTTCAACACTCCCTCTCAACAAGAAAGGGATTATCTGCCACCCCGATCTTGTCTCTATGGAACTCGAATTTACACTTTGACAATTCCTTTGTCAAAATGTCAGCATCTTGCTCCTCGGTCGAAATATACTGCAACAACATGATCCTCTTCACTACATAGTCTCTGAGATGATGATACATATGCCAATTTTCTTGGACCTATCATGAAATACTGGATTCTCAAAGAGTTTGATACAACTTTGATTATCACAATAGATCACAGTTGGATCCATCCTCTGATCAAACAAACCAGCTAGAATTTTCCGCATCCAGATGGCCTCACATGCTGCCTGACTTGTAGCCATGTATTCAGCCTCTGCTGAGCTGAGTGCAACTGACCTCTATTTCCTGTTGTACCAAGAAACTGCAGCTAACCCAAGGTTGAAAATTCCTCCTGATGTGCTCTTTCGATCAAATGGACTCCCTGCCCAATATGTATCTGTGAAGCCCTGTAGCTTCACTCCCTCTGTCCGTCTGTACCATAATCCATACTGAGATGTGCCTTTGAGCTATCTCAACACATGCTTTTCCACCTTCCAAAACACCTTGGTAGGCTGAACCATAGCTTGACTCAGCTGGTTCATAGCATAGGACAAATTTGGTCATGTGTTCACTAAGTACATCATTGAACCCACAAGCTGCCCACACACAGTAGCCTCTACTACTTCTCCTGAAGTAGTATCCTCCCTCCAGTTACCTGCTAGAGGAGTTTGCATGGGCTTGCTTCATCCTGTACAAGGCTCTCTTGAGTCGGCACACATGTGACTCACAATCGAAGGTCTCAAAACCTTCCGGCTGCTCTATGTACACCTGTTCCTCAATCTTTCCATTGAGGAATGCAATCTTCACATCCATCTGATGGATATTCTAACCCATCTGTGCTGATAGTGCCAACATCAATCTGATGATGAGTACCTTACGACTGGAGAAAAAGTCTCATCATAGTCAATCCGCTCGACCTGTGGGAAACCACGGGCAACAAATATTGCCTTATGTTTCTCCACACTACCATCAGTAGCTGGTTTACCTTGTAAAGCCAATGGGAACTCACAACTGACTTGTCCTCTGGTCTTGGAACCAAATCCCAAACACTATTACGAACTATGGAGTCATACTCCTCCACCATAGCATCAACCCAAATCGGCTGCTGCACAGCTTCCTCAAAGGTAGATGGCTCGGTCTCAACACATTCCCCAACAAGGGCCATGTATCCAGTGTACCTCTCAGGTGACCTCCTCTGTTTGCGCTGAGAAGATGGTTCTCCCACATTCTCTCTCGCATCTGACAACAATCTGTCAGCTTCTCTTGTGCGCTTCCGTCCATCTCTGGAAGACTCTGCTTGAGTGGGTGTCTCCACTCTTGGATCCTTTGCATGCGACTGCTTCGCATCAGTCTGAGGCTCCTCCTCCTTAGGAACCAATAGTTCCTCCATAGCCTCTAGTTGGAGCTCCCTCTCAAGGGAAACTTGCATTGCCTTCTGCTCATCAAACTTGAGATCTTTGCGAACCACTGTCCTCCGATTGGTAGGCAAATACACCCGATAATTGTGGGGTGTATTAGTGTACCCCACAAGTATCCCTAACTCGGCCGTAGGCTCAAGCTTCTTCTGTGCATCCTTTGCCACATGGAAATATACCGATGAGCCAAAGATCCTGAATTGACCAACATCTGGTCTCTTACCGGAGAAGGCTTCCTATGGTGTCCTCATCCAAAGTATGTGTTGTGGGCTTGAATTCTGGAAATAAACCGTTGTGTTGCATGCCTCAACCCACAAATGAAGTGGTAGGCCTTGGTCATGCAACATCGCCCGAGCTACCCCTACAATCGTTTTGTTCTTCCTTTCAGCCATCCCATTCTGCTATGGGTTATGAGGTGTTGTTAACTCTTGTTTAATTCCTTCCGCTGCACAGAAGTCCTTAAAATCTTCAGAGGCTTATTCTCCACTGTTGTCGCTTCTCAAGGCCTTGATATTCTTCCTAGATTCCTTCTCGACCAAAGCTTTGAACTTACAAAACTTTGATAAGGTTTGGTCCTTCTTCTGCATGAAATAAATCCAGCATTTACAAGAATAATCATCAATGAAAATCACATAATACCTTTGCTTCATTGTGGATGTTGTCAAGAATGGTCCACACAAACTAGTATGAACTCGCTCTAAGATCGCTTTTGCTTGACTCTCTTGATCATGAAAGAAAGACTTGGCGTACTTTCCCAAGGTACAACCTTTGCATGTGTCAACTTTCTCCTTTGGGAAGTCCTGTAGATATCTACTACATTATCTTCAAGGCAGCATGATGAAAATGGCCCAACCACCTGTGCCATAACTCGCCAATGTGTTGCATTTGCACCAATTATGCTTTCGAACTCAATGCTGCACAATCATCTACCTCTAGTTTATAGAAATTTTTCACTCGAATCCCGATCCTCTTGGTCTGACCTGTGGCTCGTAGCCTTTGTCCTCCAACATCATTACTGATACAAAGTTCTTCTTCAGTCCAGGCACATACTTCACATCTGTCAAGGTGAGAGGAGCTCGATGCTCCCTCTGAAAAGCAACCATGCCCACTCCTGAAACACTGTACTTTCCGTCATCACCCATCTCTATGCACATCTTGAGGTCTTTCTCCTCCAAGGTACTAAATAAACTTTTATCGCCAGTCATGTGGAATGAGGCTCCACTGTCAAGATACCAAACACAACCCACCATCGATGACACCATGCATGCGATGAGGGAAAAGTCCATTTTGAATTGAGAGGCTAATGCCTCACCTTCTGATCCTTTTGTGGATCCCTTATTGGACTTCTTCGATGGGCAATTAGTTGCATAATGTCCCATCTCATGACAATTAAAGCATCTCACTTTAGACTTGTCAAACTTCTTCCCTCCATGAGAAGAATTCGATTTGGAATGGGAAGCCTTTCCCTTCCCTTTCCTTGCCTTACTTGCTAAGGCCAAATTTTCTTCATCATCATTCTTGGATCAAGAGCCATCTCGTGTACTCCTCCTGAACTCCTCCTACATTAGATCCAACCATAGTTGTTCCCAATCCGGCAGTTTCTCCCTTCCATTCATAGAGTCCTGATAGTTGTTCTAGCTCTTTGGAAGGTTGAGGACGACAAGGCTCACCATATCATCATCGGTAGTAGTTATTCCCACACTACCAAGCTCATCTCTATAGGTGGTGAGCTTGTTCAAATATGTGGAAATACTATCACCCTTCTCCATCTTGATTTTCTAAAGCTTATCCTTGAGCGCCAATTTCCTCTGGTCGCTACTGTTCTGGTAGAGGTCCTTCAATGTCTTCCACATTGTGAACAGAGTATCCTTCCCATGGAGACTCAAGACAATATGGTCTCGAACTCCCTCCAGGATGATCCGTCTTGCCTTCGCCACACACTTCTTCCACTCAGCCAATTCTTGTGCATTAGCTGCAGCAGGCTTTGGGATTTCTTGATCAATGAAATCCTTCAAGCCATTGTATTCTAATACAACTTCCATTTCATCTTTCCATGCTATGTAATTTGAGCTACCTTCCAAGGCATACTCGAGTCTCAAGCCATACGCCATGGACCGACTTGAAGTATGAGATGAATTCAATTTGTACCTGCAACCCCGAACCTCAAACTTTGAATTCTCTTCTCAATATACTGTTCATAGCTCTGATAACCATTGCTCCGATACCATGTAGAAATTCTGACTGTAGATCAACTTGATAATGCAATATAACTAAAGCAAAATAATTTAATCTACTATTACAATCAAACTTGTGGAAGCTTAATAGATTTAAGCAAGATCAAGCAGAACACATATAACCAGAAGAAGAATCAATGCACATGAAACACTTAGAATACTCTGGGGAAAGCCTCAGCTAAAAACCCCGCTATCTGTAGTATCATACAAGTGAAAATATATCAGGATTACATAAATCTTTAGCTCTCACAACTAGCCAGCTCTCAGTCCAATCCCTCACTGATGCTCACAGACAAAATAGACTAATCACATGGCTTCTCCTCTGCCCTCCAAGCTCCTATTTCCTTGCACTGTTTTTCCTAGGTGATCCAGTTGTTACCAAGTGTAACACTCATCACTCACACTGATCTTACACCCTGTAAAACTGTGCAAATCTCAAGGAATGAATTCCTTCTACATGCATGAGTTTTGTTTATAGGAAAATTCATGCAACTGATAGTACACTATCCTTGTCTTTAATCTCAACTGGGTCTTTCTCTGAATAGACATGCATGAGTTACTTATGAGAGAATCTTCAGTTATCTGGAGTACACTAGTTGGATGCATGCATGCATTAACTAACTGAACTCACAATTAGTTCCTCAAATAGTTTGGAACTAATTTAACTAGACTTAACTCAGTAAATTGAGCTAACTAATTACAACTCAAATATAGCTTATCCTTATCTCCTTAATTAAGGGATAATCTCCTTAATTTTAGGGATAACTGTTGCATGACTTCAGAAAGACTTCTTGCTTGAATTTCTCCAACTAATTAACTCAAGATGAATTAATTAATTATTTTTCAAGCAGTTGGTGAGACTAAATTCAAATTTTAGTTCTCAATTTTAATTCAAGGACAAATTAAAATTGGAATATTCTTGTTGCCACATTTCAACATAGTGAGGGTCCTATATATATAGCCAGGAAGTACCCTTTCATGAAGAGTCATTTCTATAGAGACATGCCTCTTTGTTTAACTAATTATTATTTAATTACATATTATAATGATTATTATTTATTATTTATTATCTATATTTATTATTTTTACATAAATTATGTTCTCAGTGTTTGGAAAATAATGAAAGTCTGGATTTTATGATTTGTTTGACTTGTTTTTATTTTTTCTAAAAATTTCCCACTGTGCATACTTTATCATTAGGCACAAAGCACATTTTTGCACAGTTTTTCCTTTGCAACAATGCATATGCACCCTGGATTGATCTATTGCCTACACACATACCTCGAACTTTTAAAAATTTCAGTTTTCTCTTCGTCAAGTCCATTTTTTTTTGTTTTTCCTGTTTATTTACACTTTTTTAGCTTATGGAAGTCTCCTCGTTATCTTGATTTGAATTTTTGGGTTGCCTTTTGAAGAATTCTTTAGTTTTACAAATTAGGGTTCAAAGTATCATTTGATGAATTGCTAATTAATCAAAGGAAGGAAAAGTCATTGCTGAGATAGTTTGAGTCTGTCCTTTTTTATATCAAAGCATCATATTAAGTACTTTGTTTTCTCAATTGAAAAGTGTCATTAATATTAAGAGAATTTAGGGTTTTTCAAGAGAGCACTTGTGATTGGGAGTTTGTTGTTTTGCCAAATTGATTACTAATTATTTCTCTCTGGTTACAGTGGTTTGGAACTCATTACATCAAATTGAAATTATATCTTGTGTATGTTGAAGGAAGAATTCATTGTTTGTTTGGGTATGCAAGAAGTTTATAAGATCAAAAATTTGCTTCTTGTAACTTAGATTTTGAGGAATCTAGGTTGAATTTCTCAAAGAAGAGCCAAGAATCGTGTACTTTGTGTTCTCTCTAATGTGTTACTTGAAAATTATTCATCGATTCTTGTGTTTTTTGAAAAGTTAATGAAACCTATTCCCTTATTTTAGTTACAATTCATCAAAAGGAAAATATTACAACATCATGTTCGATTGCATTAGGTTTTGAGTCAAGTGATAACACCATCAATTTCACATTCATTTACCCTGTGAGTAAATGAACAATATTAAAAATAACGCTAATAAACACATCTAGAATTTTATTATTATTTTAGGGATATTTTCCACCTACATTAGATTAGGATGTAGGGCTTTGGAATAGGGAAGTGAGTTAAATTTATAAAGCTACAAACAAACATTATAACCTTGTGATAGGGAGTAAATCCATTTACTGCAATTTGGATATGGGAAGCTCCCCTTATAATGGAGTTAAGAATGAGATCATGTCAGACCCAGTGGAGTGATCAACCCCACTTCATTGGTTACAGTAGAGTGATTTACACGTATTTAAAACAATGCCAAAAGGTACTTGGGAGTCACTTAGATGTAAACCTCAGATTAACCATGTTGAGGAACTTTCAAGGTGATTGATCTTTGTTACTCTTCCCTTGCGTGTATGTCTGATCTACGACTCTCCCCCCAGGTTAAATTGTTTTAAGTGGTAACCTTAGAGACCATAATCTTAGGGATATTACCCAAGGTGACAGAATAAGGTAAGTCTTTGCTATAGTTGGAACAGACATTGACTAGACTCACTTAGACCTTTTTGGAGGGTATTCTTCATTCGAGATGGCATAAATGAAGTTTACTTGCACCAAATTGTGTACATTAAACATGTTGTCAACGTAACTAGTTCTACCCACTCTATCTTTAGCCACTTTTCACATTGATCTCTGTGAAGTTAGGTTTCATCACCAACTAGTGATTTCACTGTGAAAATCTTGTTTGCATGGTTTGGTTCCTTAGATTTACTAGCACATGTCATTTGATTGTTTTTACTTTTTACGGACCTTAGGTGTGGATTGTGATCTTCAATTTTTAATATTGATAGTAAATTTATCTTAGTTTAATCTAATGGAAAAAAATTCTAGAAGTTACTGATAGAGAAACCCATTTTAATAGGAATCTTAGTCCTTTTCCTGACTTTGCAAATGTCGGTCCTCCTTATATGGCTATGTTGTCACTTCCCAGATTCATGATAGGTTTACCGATGTGGTTGTTTTCAACTTCTTTAATCCCAAATACCAAAATATTCCACCTCAACTGAGTTCATCATCTCAACATCACCAACCTATTGTTTACCCTTTACCTTCTTCACCCAACATGTCCTCCTCCCTTTCTTATTCTTCGCTTGGTAAAAGCCTTGATGCTAGTAACCACGTGACTAAGAAGAAGAAGAAAGGGAAGAAGAAGAAGAAACAAGATAAGAAATAAGTCAACCAATCAACCATGGCTGTAGGTATTGGTAATGTTAAGGAAAATTCCAACATGCATTGAAAGGTCAGATACCCTTGCAAGCTTTGTGAGGGTGACTACTTCCTTATTGATTGTCCTAGTATTCCTAAGGTCTTGGAAGTATGGTAAAAAAATTATAATCAACCTACTGTTGATCCATCAACTAGTGATTGTGAGGTATCAACCTACTGTTGATCCATCAACCAGTGATTGTGAGGTTCCCAAGAAAAAGGGTAAATTTAGGTTTCCTTGTTGGTTATGCAAAGGAATTCATCATAGTCATCTTTTCCCTGATATGGATGAAGCATCAAAATTGTTGGAAAAAATTACTGTTCCACAACAACAACTTTCAACTGGTTACCGTAAAATTTCTCCCAACCTACTTTCAACTAATAAATTGATACATCTAATTCCAAGTACAGTCAATCCCACTCTTCCATTGGAGGGTGAAACACATATCACTCAGGTTGATGAGCCGTTGGATGATCAAGTGGTAAACACCATACCATCTTTAGTTGATCCCACTCTCCCTTTAGAGAGTGAAAATAATACCACTAAGGTTCTTATTGTTACTTTAGATTCTACTACATAGGGGAGCATTTAACCTGTTTCGATTGATCCCCCTTCAAGTAATGAGGCTATTTCCTTTGACTGGAGTAGACTGACTAGACCTCGTCTTCCTTCTTCCACCCCTTTCCAAATTATTGTGAAAGTGTATGGTAAGAATGTGCGACACACAAATGTAGATGAAGGTGCTTCTATCAGTATTTTATCCTCATCCGCTTGGCAAGCTTTGGGTTCTCCATAGCTTGTGCCTGTTACACAGAATCTTTTGGCTTTTAATAGAACCATCAGCGAACCTTTAGGGATCCTTCCTAAGTTACATATTACTCTGGAAGGAAAAGATGTCTGTATTGATCTTATGGTAGTCCAAGGCCCTTTGGATTTAAATTTTCTCCTTGGGCGAGACTATGTTTATGCTATGAAAGATGTCGTCTCCACACTCTTTCGAGTGATGTCTTTTCCTCATAATGGAAACATTGTGACTATTGAACAACTTTTGTTTGTTGATTCAACTACCTGAAATCTAACATCCCTTAATTTCCTTACATGAAAGTGGTATCCACCCCACCACGGGTTAATTATGTGGCAATAAGTCCCATGTTTTTAGTTAACGATGTAAGCGAGCCTCTCACTGTTTTCTCAACTTATTATGACTTAGATTCGATAATTGAAATAGGAAACCCTATGGGGGAATTTGAAATGGGATTTCTTACCCCTTTGTATTCTCTTCACATGTCTTCTTTCCAGAGAGATATTATTCCTTCTGATGAAGATATCTTGGAAGCCATGGTCGGGAAGCATCCCTTGGCATGTGTTTCTTTGAAATGGAAGCCATTATCCAAGTGCTTGATAGGATGGTTATTTTAATGTGTCGACCTCATTAAAAAATGAAACAGGTTCTTACGAGCATAGTTATTTTTGTTTCAAGCTTGCATAAACATGGAACAACCCATGAGGATGGTTCTTTTACTGTGTCAACCTCGTTAAAAAATAAACAGGTCCCCATGAGAATGGTTATTTTATTGTGTCAACCTCGTTAAAAAATGAAATAGGTCCCCATGAGGATGGTTATTTTACTATGTCAGCCTCGTTAAAAAAATAAAACGTTCCCCATGAGGATGGTTCTTTTACTATTTCAACCTCGTTAAAAAATGAGAAAGGTCTCCATGAGCATAATTCCTTTTCTTGTGTCAAGCTTGTTAAAAAATGAAACAAGGTTCCATGAGCATATTTCCTTTTCTTGTGTCAAGCTCATTAAAAAATGAAACAAGTTTCCATGAGCATATTTCTTTTCCTGTGTCAAGCTCGTTAAAAAATGAAACAAATCCTCCCCTAATTGAGTTGAGTCTTTCATATGATCTCGTTAATGAACATTCATTTCATCCACCTATTAGTAACCAATAGTACCTCTAGAATTTATACTTGAAAGGCATTAAAACTTATCTCAAGATAAATTTCCTTTCCATTTCAAGCTTGTGTAAAAATGAAACCTAATTCGAGTCCATTTTGGTTATCCTTTTCATGTTCATAAAACATATTAAAATGCCGAGTTCTTTCCATCTTAACATGCTCGTTAATTAAATTGAAAGTCAATGATAATGAGTACATTTTTATCATTTTTTTTTAACTCATTAAAAAATTATGAAAAAGTGAAACCCAAGAGTTCTCTTTACACCCTTTTCAGAATCCTTAAATATGAAAAGATCGCCAAGTACTTGACTATTTGAACTCGTTAAAGTAAATGAAAAAAACATTTGCTTAATATAAGTTTACCTCTTTTACAGATCACGGGGACTATTTATGAAAAATGTACATATTGACTAATCATGGTCAATAAATTTCTCTCTTGCATTATTTTACCCTTTTTCGAGCTTGAGAGACTAAATTTATGAAAAATGACACTATGGAGTTTACTTGTGTTTTTCTCCTAAATCCATAAAAATAAAAAACACTGAGCTTTACTTTCTTCGAGATCGTTAAAATTTTACGTTGAAAGAACTAAACGAGTTTTCTTTTTGTGTCTTTTCAAACTCTTTAAACATGAAAACACCCTCAAGTTACTCCTTCACTAGACTCGTAAAACTTAAATAGTGTAGGACTCATCAATCATGATGAGGCTGAACTACTCCTTCCTAGGGTTTGTTAAAAATACTTCGAAGGACTCATCCAAAGGATGAGCTTACAAGACAATAATATGTTATCCTTCTCAAGATTTCCAAAAATAAAGAGGTACTTTCCAGTAATGGTGGGGGGAAATTTGGAAAGAATGTCTATTCTTATATTACAAAGGAAGTATGTCACTCTTGAACATGAAACTCTGTAACTCTTGTGTCCAGGTTTGGAAATCCATTTGTCTCTCAGTTGACCATACCTCATTGAAAGTATTCAATTGGTTTGGGTATTATTTTTGAGTAAAATGCTGCCAAGTCAGATTGTCGTGTCACCGATATGTTCAAGAGAAGTCCAACCTCAGTCAAAATTACTTTGCTATTCATAGACTTCAATCATGTCGACCATCCTTGAGTTATTCCTGGATTACTCCAAACTACTCTTCTTCAAAAGCTTGTGATGAGTTTCGTGTCGCAGGCCCTCTTGTGATAGGTCGCTTCCTATCGACTTAAGCTCACTATCTAGGAAGATCTAGAAACCTTTAGTACCTTGGAGCATACATGCCTTAATGGTAGGTTTCTCGCCTTCGATGACATGTTATCATCATTGAAATTTGATTGGCTGATTCTATGAGTGTTCGACTTCAGAACATCTATTCCCACTTCATAGATTGTACTAGAAGTACCTTGAGAACCATTGTCATTATTGGAGGTTTCTCTATCGCTTGTTAATAGTTCAGATCATTGAATAATAATCAAGTGGTTTCTACCATGTTCGACTACAAGACATTCAATCATATGGTTAGATTCATACTACGGATCGAGAGATGGAGATCAAGACCCTGGATCTAGTTTCATCCATCCAGCTGTGAGGAGTTATTAAATATTCATGATTGTAAACATAGGTTGATTGATGGCTATGTCCATACTATGTCATTTATTGACATGGATCTTCATATGTATTTTTGTATCGCTTCTTTAAGACATTTATGCTCTGAGTGTGGGAATGCCTACCTCAACGATGATTTTATATTGCATTGTAACATTTTATTGGTTGGTTCCTGTCTCCAATTGCAGTCTCTAACCTGAACCTTGGCATCATAAAGCGCTACAGTCATCAAACATGTGTTTCGACTTTTCACTTTAGGGGGAAATATGTTACACATCATTTTTTCACATTAGGAAAATGACCAATGGTTTGGATATTTTTCTATTCATCAAAGAGTTCCAAAGAATCCCCTTGAAATGTTAGAACCCAAAAAATCCAAAAGATAATGAAATTCCTGGATATCAAGGCTAAAAAACCTATTTTTGGCATCTTGTGCAGTTCCCTAGTCCATTTCCGCGCATACGCAGAAGAGACCATTAGAATCTGTGAAAAAGTGCGCTCTATTTGACACTATGGCCTACACACATGACTTAACAAAAGTAAAAATAAAAAGTAAAGTCTAGAAGCCTTGTTGGTCAAATCTTTCCCAACTAACAACTTTGAATGGATGCCTACTCAAGCCTAATCCATCCCATGACAAAGCTACTTCCATCTCTTTTTGGAACCCCTATCCCACCATTTGTGGATCTCATCTCTTAGGAAATGGATCCCAAACCTGCTCCTCTTTGCCCATAAATCAAACACATTCCATAGGATTGGAGATGACTATTGAGGGTAGGCTTATGCTATAGAAATAATGCTAGGAGGCTTTTCATCCAAGGAGAGGGTTGGAGATTGTGAGAAGAGGCTTGTAACATCAAGGATTTGAGGTTGTAAGTTTGTTCTCCATTTTATTTAATAAAAAAAATGCTATTTCCTAATTATATATTTTTTGATATCATTTGTGGGATTCCTTGATTACTCACATAGGTTATGATTATTTATTGATTCAATTTATGATATATTCTGAGTTAAGTAGTTCATTTATATTTCATTCTATATACTAGATGCTTTGATCCTTCATGTGTTTTTGTCTATGCAGATCTCCTTCGAGATATCATGGAGAAGCTGTGGAAAGCACTGGAATAGTCTTTAAAGCATCAAGGGAAAGCTAACTATCAAAGGCACTGAAAGGGAGTTCAATAGGAATTTTGATAAAATGGTAAGTGATCTCTCTCATATTATTTGTTTCAATCAATTGTAAGCTAAGGAAAGGTAGCAATTGATTTTTATTAAACAAAATGGATAACAAACTTACAAAATCAAAGCCTTGATGTTACAAGCCTCTTCTTACAATATCCGACCCTCTCCTTGGATGAAATGCCTCCTAGCCTTATTTCTGTAGCATAAGCCTACCTTCAATAGTCCTCTCCAATCCTCTGGTTTGTGTTTGATTTATAGGCCCAGAGGAGGAGGTTTTGGATCCATTTCCTAAGGGATGAGATCCACAAATGGTGGGATAGGGGATCCAAAAAGAGAGGGAAGTAGGTCCATTGTGGGAGGGATCAGGCTTGAGTGTTAGTTGGGAAAGATTTGACTAACAAGGCTTCCAGACATTACTTTTTATTTTTACTTGCGTTAAGTCATGTGCGCAGGTCATAGTGTCAGATAGAGCACACTTTTGTGCAAATTCTAATGGTCTCTTCTACATATGTGCAGAAATGGACTAGGGAACTATGTAAGAAGCCAACAATAATTTTTTTAGCCTTGATAGCTAGGAACTTCATTCTCTTTGGGATTGTTTAGGTTCTAATTGTGCAAGGGGATGCTTTGGAACACTTTGATGGATAGCAAAAGATCCAAATTGATGGTCATTTCCTAATGCGACAAAATGAGCTTGAGCCTTTATATTCCCTTTCAAGGGTGATGTGATAGATGGAGGATGGTATCCATAAAGTTCTGTAAATGGTGACATTTTTGATGAAGTATGGAAGGATGTGTTGTACTGCCATTCTGCTAAGGGAAACCACTTGAACCATTGTGTCTATTTATTAGATTCAAAGCAATGTAGATATCCTTGTACATATTTATTTACAATCTCATTTTTCCGATTAAATTGAAGATGATAAAATGCGTTGTGAACCAATTGAGTACCCAAAAAAAAACATTTATGTCCAAAAATTTCTAGTGAAAATTGAATCTTTGTCACTTACAATAATATTCAGTACTCCATGTAGCATTTGGACTATTTACATGAATGTTTTTTCCATTGTAATTTCTCTAAAAGGATGAAAATGAGAGAAAAAATGGGCATAATTTTTCATTTGAACTACCACTACCATAATGAAACTCTTTCCTTCAAATTTTGGTAAAATTGTAATAAAATCCATTGAAACTTCTTCCCAAGCTTGGCTTGTTATAGCTAATGATTATAGAAGACCTGGGGTATTGATTGCATCTCCTTTATTTTGTTGGAATAATACACATTCAACCATAAAAATTTTCACATATGCTTTAAGACCTTCCCAAAACAAATATTTCTTGATTCTATGGTATGTCTCCAAGAACCTTGAATGTCCTCCTACAAGAGAAGTGTGTAATTCCAAAAGGACCTTCTATTTGAGTTGAGAATTCTTACATAAGCCATATTGATACCACAACAAATCATTATCATGCATAAATTTTTCTACTACATCGGGGTCATCTTATAGTTGTTGAATGACTTTGCATATATTCTCATATTTCTTCTTCCACCTAGTCATATTGTCAAATGGATATAGTGCATAGTAAACCCTTTGTGTCTTTCTTTTTCCTTGAGAGTGCATCTACCACAATATTTTGTTTTTCATTTTTGTTGATAATTTCAAAGTCATAACCCAATATCTTTGTAACCCATTTCTTTTTCTTATACAAAGATAATATTTGTTTCAAGAAGTAATTCAAACTATCATAATATGTTTTTATTTTTGTCTTCCTATTAAGTCTGGATGCTATTTCTTAATTGAATGTCATATGGACAATATTTCTTTTTCATTTATGGGTTTGAGTAGGTTATTTCCTTTAAGTTTGAGACTTTAAAAGGAAATGGGCCTTCCTTCTTTCATGAAAACTATACCAATTCCATGGCCTGAGGTATTACACTCCACAATGAAGGGTTTTGTGAAGTCAAATATCGTAGGATAAGAGTTGTACATATAGGCTCTTTAATTTAAAAAAAAAAAAAAAACTTGGGTTACTTCTTTAGCCCAAGAAAATGTCTCCTTCTTCAATAATTTTGTTAGATGTTATGAAACTAGCTCACAAAAAGATAGAAAATATAGTTGAACACCTTAGAATTCAGCCTCTTTGAGGGGGGTACCTCCTTTACATTACACAAATGAATAATTCTTTGATGATTCAAATGACAAAACCTCCTTTCTATATATAGGAGTCTAAGGAGTCACAATATAACCAAGCCGACCTAACAATAATAATATAAAGGCACAAAAATAGCAATAGAGAGATTCTATGGGGCATAATAATAACAATATGGGGACAATAGGGGCACAACAATATTAATAAGGGATACAACTACAATATTAATGGGGGCATCACTAGTATTATAGGGACTAACATGCCCCTCTCCTTCAAAAAAGTGTTGTCCTCAATGCTTAAGTAGTTATGGATGCTTCTGTATAAAATCCTCATCCTCCCATGTGGAATCTTCGGCGGATAAGTTCTTCCACTTGATGAGATACTCTGAAATGGATCGATTTCGTAGTTGTCGAGTTCTTGTTTCTATGACTGCTTCTAGTTCCAATATAATTTTTCCTTCCTCGTCAAGTTCTGGGAATATTGTTTGAACTGGGAGCTTGTCACCTATAACTTTCCTTAAACATGAAACATGGAAAACTGGGTGCACTCGAGAAGCTGCAAGAAGCTCCAATTTGTATGCCATAGTACCAATCTTTTGCAACACCTTGTATGGACAATATTACTTTGGTGACAATTTGTTATCCTTCTTAGCTTGCTTGAGGGACATTTTTTTATATGGTTGTAGCCGTAGGAATACCCAATCACCTACATCAAAACTTCTTTCACTGTGATGTTGATCTGCTTGTTTTTTCATTCTATTCTACGCCAACACGAGGTTATCCTTTAAGAGTTTGAGAACTTGTTGTTGATGCTCGATGTGATGTTCCACTGCTTGAACCTTAGTATTTTCTCTTAAATATGATGTGATGGATGGTGGCTGATATCCATAAAGTGCCATAAATGGGGTCATTTTTGTTGCAGTATGGAAGGAAGTGTTACACCACCATTCAACTAGAGGCAACCATTTGACCCATTGTGTCTGTTTATCAGATACAAAGCAACGAAGATATCCTTCCAAACATTTGTTTACTATCTCCATTTTCCCATCAAATTCCGGATGATAAGATGAGATATGAGCTAACTGAGTACCAAGACAAGAAAATAATTTTGTCCAAAAATTTCCTGTAAAAATGGGATCTCTGTCACTTACAATAAACTTTGGGTTTCCATGTAGCTTTTGAATTGTTTCCATAAATGCCATAGAAACTTTACTGGCTTTAAATGGATGTGATAATGCACAAAAGTGTGCATACTTGGTAAGTTTGTCAACTACCACCGTGATGACACTCTTTCCCTCAGACTTGGGTAAACCTGTGATAAAATACATTGAAACCCCCTCCCAACGTTGGCTTGGAATGGATAAAGGTTGTAATAGACCTAGTATCTTAATTGTTTCAGCTTTATTTTGTTGGCATACTAAACGGTCCGCCACAAACTTTTGAATATCCGATTTAAGGCCATCCCAAAAAAATTCCTTCTTAACCCTGTGGTAAGTTTTTAAAATTTTTGAGCGCCCTCCTAAGGGAGAAGTGTGCAATTCTAGAAGAATCTTTTGTTTTAGTTGGGAATTCTTACAGAGGTATAAGAGATCTTTGTACCATAACGAATCATTTTTCCAACTAAATGTATTAGATGTACTGGAATCTTGTTGTAACTTTTGAATAAGTTCCCACACTTTTTCGTTATTCTTCCATTCCTTCCTTGCTTCGTTTATCCAATCTGGTTGGATAATAGAAATGGTGCACAACAATGCTTCCACATCCTCATCCTTTCTTGAGAGTGCATCTGCCACAACATTTTGCTTCCCTCTTTTGTAGATGATTTCAAATTCATAATCCAACATCTTTGTGACCCATTTTTGTTGTTCTTTAGAGGATAATCTTTGTTCTAAAAAGTATTTAAGGCTATCATGATCTGTTTTTACGTTGAAGTGCCTTCCCATTAGGTAGGGTCACCATTTCTTAGGTGCATGTAGTATTACTAACATTTCCTTCTCATAAATAGCTTTTTGTAAATACTTTCCCTTGATTGGATGACTTTCGAAAGAAATGGGTCTTTCATCTTGCATTAAAACAACACTAATTCTATTTCCGGAAGCATCACATTCCACAATAAAGGTTTTTGTGAAGTTTGGTGTAGC
This sequence comes from Pinus taeda, assembly GCA_000404065.3. Classification (NCBI taxonomy): domain Eukaryota; kingdom Viridiplantae; phylum Streptophyta; class Pinopsida; order Pinales; family Pinaceae; genus Pinus; species Pinus taeda. The sequence goes on from APFE030439325.1 coordinate 141,957, forward strand.
TAAGACTGGTGCTTGGCACATTGCCTCTTTAAGATATTCGAAGGCCTTTGTTTCTTTTGGAGTCCATGAAAATGCATCTGTCTTCAACAATGTTGTTAGAGGTGCTATTATTTTCCCATAATTCTTAACAAAATTGTGATAATACCCTGCCAACCTGAGAAATCCTCGCAAATGCTTTATGGATGTTGGGATTTCCCATTCTTTAATGGCTTTAATTTTGCTAGGGTCTACCTTAACTCCTTCATGAGATACAATATGACCCAAATATTCCACCTCTAGTACTCCAAAGAAACATTTGGATCTTTTTGCATATAATTGTTCTCCTCCAATAGTTGTAGCACCCTGTCAACATGTTCAACATGATCCTTCCAAGACTTGCTGTAGATTAGTATATCATCAAAAAATACTAACACAAATTTTCTAAGGAAGGGTTTGAAAATGGAAGTCATCAAACCTTGAGTTCTAAATGCTGTTTTCAGAATGTCTTGAGTGACCAAAAACTCATAGTGACCGTCATGAGTTCTAAATGCTGTTTTCAGAATGTCTTGAGTCTTCATTCTGATTTGATGATATCCTGAATGAATATCTAACTTGGTGAAGTAAATTGATCCATGCAATTCATCCAATAATTCATCAATGACAGGAATGGGAAACTTATCTTTAATAGTGAGCTTGTTGAGCTCCCTATAATTCTAATACATGCACCATGATCCATCCTTCTTATGCACCAATACTATTGGAGCAGAGAAAG
>APFE030439325.1:145313-160385 GCA_000404065.3 Pinus taeda
CAATAGAGAGATTCTATGGGGCACATTAATAACAATATGGGGACAATAGGGGCACAACAATATTAATAAGGGATACAATTACAATATTAATGGGGGCATCACTAGTATTATAGGGACCTAACATTAGAGGTATTTCTAATGGACTATATTTCTTGAAGAACTTGTCATAAGATCCTATCAATCCCAAGAATCCTTTGAATTTCTTCAAGATCTTGGGGACTGGCCATTTTCTTATAGCCTTTATTTTGTAAGGATTCACTTTGATGCCATGGGATAAAATATGATCCAAATATGCCACTTCTTGAACCCCAAAGGAACACTTGGAAGGATTTGCATATATTTGTCGATCCTCCAATAGTGTTAAGACCTTGTAAACATTTTGTGCATGCTTTTCCTATAATTTTTTGTAGATTAGTATGCCATCAAAAAATACTAACACAAATTGTCTAAGGGTGGGTTTGAAAATACATTTCATTAAGATTTGAAATTTTAAGGTGTATTTTTAAGTCCAAATGGCATAATTAGAAATTTGTAATGACCTTCACGTGTTCTAAAGGCCTTTTTAGGAATGTCTTCTTGCCTCATTTTGATTTGATTATATCCATAAAAAAATACAACTCAATAAAGAATACTTGTACATGAAATTTCACTAATAATTCATCAATGACAAGAATATGAAACTTATCTTTGATTTTCATTTTGTTAAGCTCTCCGTAATCTAGACACATACATCATGAACCATACTTTTTTATAAACATAATTACTAGAGAAAATAAATCACTATGGATAGGTTGAATTCTGCCAACCTCTAACATTTATTGAACCATATGCTCAATCTTACTCTTCTATGCATATGGATACTTGTAAGGCATAATGCTAGGTAGTACACTTATAGGTTGCAAATGAATAACATGGTCATGATCTCCAGAAGGTGGAAGACCCTTAGCCATCTCTCCAAATACATTACAATGGTTGCTGATAGCTTTTTAGAGATCCTCTAGAGCAGAGGATTTAGATGGTTGAACATTTAATGAATACAATTACACCATGATGTCCCATTTTTAGCAAAATTTTCATCCTATTAGAGCTTATTTATTTACAAGGTTTCCCTTGGATACCTCTAAGCTCAATTTCCTTCATTCAGAGGAAAATCTTATGAAAATATGTTGAAAATTAAGATCCATTGTGAGTGATGATTGTAAACATTGGATACCTAATATAACATCAACACCACCCATTTAGATTGCAATCACAAAACTAACCAATAATTACTCCCCCTTATTTAGCTTAATATTATAGCACTTCCCTAAACAATTTATGGTACCTCCATCTATAATCATTACTTGAAATTTTGGTGCTAAAAAAAAATCAATTAAGAAGCCTTTCCAATTTTTAATTGATAAATTTATGGGTACCACTTGAGTCAATCAATATTTTATTTTTGATATATCCTTCTATCTTGATGGTTTGTGGAGTACTAATGCTGACCAATGCATGGAAATATATTGTGGGAGTAGTTTCTTGTAGCTATAGATCTTGTGATGGTTCCAATTCTTGATATTCTTCATCTTTAGTGTTTATCTAGAATAATCTCTTCCTACTGAATTTATGCCTCTTATTGTACTTGTTTTCATAGTTGGAACATAGTCCCTTTTCTCTTCTTTCATCCATTTATTGAGGTGTCAACCTCGTCGATTTTGAAGAGGGAGAATTATTTCTCTATAGTTATTAGCGACCAATTTTCTAGTAGCCATACTTTTACTTTTAACTCTTCTTTCTATATTGAAAGTATGCTCTAGTGATTTAGGTTAAAATAGAGACATTGTATGATTTCCTTTATAGTTCCCATAAATAGGTCTAACAAATACTTTGAAATATTCTTTACCATGAGACAAAACTTTTGTAATTGTTGATTGTGCTGTGTAACTAGGCCTTTTTGTGAAAGTTTTACCAATTGTATAACAAATGTATTGCTCTTAATATCTTCATAATTTGTTGGATACAAAAAAATATCTCTATAATGTGCTATCAATTCCTTTGTAAAAATAGACCAAGATACAATAGAATCCTTTTTACTTTTGTAAAACCATTGATACTGTACATGCTAATCTTGTTCTAGAAACATGGATGCAATATTTACTTTTGTAAGGTTACTACTTGGTGTAGATCTAAGTAGAAAATCCATGTTATAGGATAGTTACCATCAAACTTCTTCATATAGATCTTCAAATTGTAGTATTCCCTTAATGTTGAATTTAAAACCAATTGATGTGGATCTTGGATTGAAAATTCATGATTATGGTTATGTGGTTCAATATTTCCACTTTCCTATTGTGATTAAATACCCTCCATATGTGATTGAGCCTTAGAATGCTTCTTCTCCTTATGTTCATGACGTCCTTAGATATCCATATCCCTTGTAGGGAGATCCTTTAAAAGATTTGTTTGTAATTATTTTATATCTTCCATGTGGATTTTTGTAAATCTTCCTTATTTTCATTCATATTCTTTTCCATTTCATCCATCATTTCCCTTTTAAGGTTTTCTTGAGAACTTGATAAATCCACCTTTTTCAACAAACTACCATACATTTCATTAACTTTCTTTTCTAATTGGGAGAACCTAAATTTTAAGTCTTCACTTTCTTCATGAGCCTTGGATGATCTTCATGAGGTTTAATTGGTGTAGTAAATTTCTTTGGAAGCATGATAATGATACTCCTATTTGTCACAACTTTCAATCACCAAAAAGATGGATCTTCTAATTAAAAGTTATGTCACTTGTAATTTATGTACCTTTCAAACCTTAATTTGGAGAATATATGAATGGTTGATCTTTTTCTTGATATATCTCTAATGTTTTAGCTAGACTTCAAAATCTATGAGAATAACTCATCCAATGCATGTCGATTTTAGAATCATAAGTATATATGTTATCTTAAAAGTATCAAAGTGAAATTCAATCATCCAATTTGAATGAGGATGAACTCGATTTTTTTATGTGTTTCAACTATTTATCCTTAGAACAATATGCTAAGAACAATGTTGATAATTTGTGATTCTCATGTTCTTTTACTATCAGTTAAATAAGGAATTATTTTTAAACAGTTGTATCGAAATCATTATAGTATTTTCCTTGATTACATTATTTCCACATCAAATATTGAAACTAGTATGTTTGAAGCAATTTTTCTAATAACGATCCCATCTATTTCCCCACAAAATGACTGACATAGGTTATTCGAAATGATCACAAGTTCAAGATTAAAATAATCATTATAGAAAACTAGGCTTGATATAAGGGAGCTAGCTATTCCTTTTAGATTCACAAGAAAAAAGTGGTTAATGCCTTTATTTAGAATAGAAGCACCATGATAAGAATAGGAGTAGCAGCTCCACGATACACCTAGAAAAGAAACATCATTATATAATTGGAGTAGCAACACATTCTGAAGAAACAACATACTTGTGCTAGAACGGTTTGGGATATCAGCTTGTCATGAAACAATTTTGTAAGAGCATGAAAAAAATGCATATTCGTCTTGAATACACTAGTGCAATTCAATAAAATGACATGAAATGTGGGAAAAACTCACGTTGGACAAAACATATCCTTGTATAAAATGGTAAGATGATAATTTGTTATAAAGGGTGGAAAAAAGTAGTAAAAGGATAAAATAAAGGTGCATAAAAGTGGTATTTCTAGAGTCTGATAGTGACAACAATAGGTGATCTACTCCCAACCGGTGTCGTCCCAAAGCTTAACTAGAGTCCCTCACCCACCTTTTGGTATTACGCCTAGCGGCACCCCCCCCCACCCCCAACCTACCACAAATCAAAGGAAAATCCTTCACAATCGCCTTCCACATCATTAAATATTATGCTTTGAATTGTTAACCCTCTTTATCTAATCTTTAATTGAGTCAAGATAAATATATTGTTGAATCACCACTTAACACCACAACCCTTCATCTAGAACAAGGCACTAAACACTTTTAATTTCCAAAACTTTTGAGGAAAGGAAATTTTTATTAAGGCCCCATCCTCCCCATAACTTTGGCACAACTAGTTTATTCAATTTTACTCTTAGAATCACATTTCTTTTGGCTGATCTTCCCCACAAAAACCTGAAAATTATCCTTCTAAAATATTCAAAAAATCCTTTTGGAATCCATGACATATAAATCTAGTAGGTAGGAATTTCCTCGAGAACGAATTAAACCAGAATAAGTCTTCCTCCTTGTGAAAACACTTGTAACTCCAACATGCTAACCATTTTTCTAGTTTTTCTACAAGCCAATTCCAATATAGTTTGGTTGTTTGGTTCGATGTAGAACCATAAATATTTCATCCCATATTCCTAATTGATCCCTGAATTAGGAAAAAGAGATAAAGCAAGAACTTGTTCCTCCTCCTCTAACCCTAAAAAGGAATCGAATATTTACTTTTTTTAACCACCATCCCCATTCCATCATAATACAAATATAGAATGTAATGCATATTGTTAGGTCCTGAATAATACCATTTCATTATAAGATTATATCATATACAAATAAAGGATGTGAAAGATATAAACTCAACCCCATATGAAATCCTTTGAAGGTCCCTAATCTCTTTACCTCCATTAAAAATTTGCTAATCCCCTTAGCCACTAGAAGAAATAGGAGATGAAAAAATGGACATCCTTTCCCAATCCCTCTTCTCGCTATGAAAAACCCAAAGAAACACCATTGTTGAGAATTGAAAAAGAGGCCATTGTAACAAAACTCATCACCCAAGTAATAAAAGGTGCCTCAAATCCTATATGTGCCATTAATAAGTTTAGGTAAAGCTAGTTAGTCATGTCATTGGCATTTGATACATATAGTTTATCACAACCACCTTTAAATGCCTTAATTTAATGTTGCAAACTCCCTCCTGAGAAACCGAAATAGCCTCATGAATCTTCCAACCATATATGAAACCAAATTGCTCCCCTGAAATTGTCTTGAGAAAAAGTTTTGCCAACCTTTTAGCAATTATCTTTGCCACTATTTTATAAATACAATTACATAAAGTATGGAGTGAATATTACCTCAAAGTGGTATGAATTATATAATTTTAGAATAAGAGCCAATAAATTCATATTGAAAGTCCTAATGTTCTTCCAAAAAACCTTGTATCGTCAACCACTTGAAGAAAATCACTTTCCAATAATTCTAGGAGTCCAAAAAAAGTTTGATGGTCTAGCCATCTAGACCTAGAATTTTATCCTTCTAAAGATTACGAAGAGTGGCTTTTAATTCCCCCATATATACCTCTTCCATTAATGATACATTATCCTCTTATAAGACAAAAATAGTGAACAAATATGTTAATCTGATAACCTTTTCAATTGAAACTATCTCCTCAACCTTGAAATATTATGAAAATGTTCCACTCATGCAACCACAAAATCCAGATTTTATCAACAACTCCCCCTCTAGCTTCATAATATTCCAAATAATATTAGAATTTTTCATTCCATTTGAAAAACAATTCAAAAACTTTGAGTTTTGATCACCATTTTCCAACCAACATCCACTTCCTCTAATAAATTGCTCATCATTTTTTTCAAAATTCAGAATTTATGTATTTAATTTAAATGGGGTTGGAGGCCTATTCCCTACTTGCACCACCTCCAAAATAATTAGAATTTTTTTTGATTCACCTCTAGAATTGACCCACTACTGAAACCTTAGAGAGTCTTCCAACATCCCCTCATATACTAAGAACCGATCCAAGCATTTTTCCACTCTATCCTTCCCTAATCACTTATTTCTCGACGTTGGTTTTAACTTAAATAAGTCTATATTAATCAACCCATCTTCAACTAATTTATTAATGAAATAGTTTGCTTGAATATATCCCCGAGCTCTAGGACTCTATGCCTCTAAATTTCCCAAGGAGAAATTCAAATATCCTCCCAAAATAAGAGCATTAGAAGCCATAAAATATGTATTTAAAAGGTTAATTCCTAAAGGCCACTCCATCCATGCAACACCTATAAATTTTCATGAACAAAATACCTTTTCCAATATCAAGCGAAAATAATGTCACCCATATTCTTCAGTCAACTTACTAATTATTAGCATACTTCATAGTCCTACTATTCCATCTTGTCATAATATTCCTTGGTCTCCCCAAAACATCTAATCAAATAAAACTCCAACCTCACAACATATCTTCTAACACCCCTTGTATAAGAACCCATTCCCTTAAAGTTTCATTTAGGAACAACACATTTGGTTTATTCTTCTCAAAAACCCTTCTTAAGGCCAATTGTTTAGTGTATTTGGCCAACCTCATGCTATTGAAGGAAAGGGATACCATTTAGGCATCCTAATCAAGGTGTTTGCTGCTCTATGAATCTTGTCAAATGACCTTTATCTAAGAAACTCTAATCTAAGTTTTTTTAATAGAACATTTCCCTCCTCTTCCTTTACCCCTTGGTCCATAGGTAACTCCTAACCCCAGGCCAACTTAATAGCTTTCATATTTCAACCATGGCCGAAGATTGTAGGGTATCCCATTCTCTTCAAAGTCTCAGGGTGAACTAGTATCAGAGGACCATAACCCACCAATATTAATCGAACTCATAAAATTATTACTTTCCAAATTAGGAGAAAATATGTATCTATCCCCTTTGACACTAAGAGGACCCCTATCCAATCTCAAATATTTGCAAGAATTTTCCAAAAACCATGTAGAAATATATAAGGTGATAAGGGAATTTTATTTATTTGAAAAATTGCCTGAAAAAACGCATTCCTTGGAAATCTCAAAGGATATCTTTGTTTGGTTTTAAACCTACTTATCTTGAGGGATCTTCTCTTCTAACCCACTTTCTCATTGCTCAACTCTAGTAAAAAATTACTCACCGAAGCCTAAAAATTTGATAACTTATTAAGTGGATATCAAACATTAAAATTGGTGTTCTCTAAATAACTTTTTGAAACCTTTAAGCACTACTAAGATAGGGGGGGTGAATCAATAGTGTAACTTATTATCAATTTTTACCACTTTAAACTTCTCTACTGAATCATGCACCATTAACCAACAACACATCATATATACCATATCATGCACATAAACCATTTAAGTAGATAAATTGAAATAAACATGAGAGAAACAATAAATAACACATAAAAAACACATCTAAACAAGGGACACAAGATAACTGATGGAAAACCCTTCACCAAGAAAAAAACCACCCTTGTTGCTATTGCACTACTCTAAATATTCTATTAAGAAAAATATGGCTTTTACATAGATTTTCTGACTCCCATGAGCCAGTAGACTTGGCCTCATATACAATAGGCCAACACCAATCATCCAGGATACTTGATTCTATTGATCATCTTGGAAGACTATGTTCTCACACGAATCTATGGACTACTGTCCATCCAAAAGCACCACAATCAACGATCCTCTCCCAACTCTGATTGGATGGAGAAACTGTTAATTTCGCTGAAACTTCACAATCAATACTCCAAACCCATGAAGTCACTACCCCTCTACTCTATGAAATCCTTGATTCATATGTTTTTACACTGGATCCCAAGACTTTCCGCGCAACTCGATTCAACTCTGCAATACGATCTCCAACAACAAGACATCATCAACAAATAAAGACACCTCAACAAGTATTCTCTCTACTCAAGAAAAATAGTGGCCATAATGTATGCATCAAATATGAATAAAATAATCAACCAACAACATAAACATAGCTCATACTTAGTCATAACATCAAACCCTCACTCCAAAATATGATTTCTGCATAATACAACCAAAAACATAAAAGACAATGGCTATGTGCCAAATGCACAAACAAATCCTGCGCCAAAAAAAAAGTGAGAGTCACAAATATGGAGCTATATCGAGATCTCCATCTACACCAACACACTCTATTACAACTCTCTACATCTTCGATATGCAATCCAATGTTCTGAATCAATATTTTGCTTCAACAAATAAATCTGCTCATTTTGCTACCATTAAAACACATACACTAAAGCATCTATGCTCTCAACCAATTTTGAAGCATTCCTCCTTTATGCGGCCTTCTCCCACTCACACTCTAACTTCAACAACCTCACCTAGCTCCAAAATAAAGAATATAAAACATGTAGGGAGAAATTCACCTTTGGCATGGGATCAAGAGTGCACAAATTTGAGAAAATAAATCCTCAACCATCACTACATGTGTATTAAAATCATTCACACCCATTGGAAGAATTTTCAAACCAATTCTGACCTTTTTCAACTAATCTAGAAGCCTCCTGATATTTCCAAGTTGAAATGATCTGGATGTGTGTGAGGAATGCATAGAAATTCAAACTAAATACACAACCACATGCACACAACTAGCTGATCTATATTTCAACTGCATGCATAGGCTTGTCTCCACGCAATTGGAGCCTTTCAACTGCATGCACAAGTCTGCATGAGTGTGGTTGGGGTAGAGGATGGTTAGAACCCAAATACTCTAGCTCAAAACTGTGTCCAACTTCTTGATTACCTTCATCATCTCCTATACATGCCTCCAAGCCTCTACTAAGTCTTGTGACACCACTGCAAATGGACAAAACAAGTCTGTCAAGTGTTATTTCCAAGTTGACCTAAAATCCAACAAACAAGGGTTAGAAATAATTCCAACAAGTCCTTATCTCTCCAAAAACACTTACACAAGCTGCAACACATGTGTGCATCACTGTAACATCTCAACAAAATCATCATCATAATCATGTGGCCAAACCATCATTGTAATAAGTAATCTCCATGATCATAAGCATGAAGACCTAGATGAATGCCTAACTCTCAAATCAACTAGTGTTCCAACTCAACAACATGAATAATAACTGAGCCATCATATCCAACACCTGTATATCTACATCATCCACTTGTAGTAGCATCTCTAATCCATCCAATTAATGCATAACAAGGCATCACAAAATGGACATCAATTCACATGACAACACATGCCAACAAAAGACAACTCCTCCATGACCATCATGCTACCAACAAGCTACGTCATCAAATGTTGACATCAATGCCAACATAACCATCTCAATGTCAACACAACCAAGTGCAACCATACTACGAGTAAGGCATCCAAAGATTAGCTAGTCTACATAGGGTTAACATAAATGCCAACATAACCATCTCAATGTCAACACAACCAACTGAAACCATACTACAAGGAAGACATACAAACATCAACTAGTCTACATAGGTTTGACATCAATGCAAACATGAGCTAGCTACCATCATGATCCATGCACACCATAATGCCAACAATCTCCCCCTTTGGTATTGATGGAAACCACACACAAACTCTAGACCAATCTCCTATATCGATCTTCCTTTGACATCAATGGAAAAGGGTTAACTCCATTTGATAAGGTAGAAAAACTGAAGCACAAACTATGGAGTAACTGATATCTACATGGATGAACAATAATTCACATCAACAAGCATCCATGCCTCTCATATCAGTAACAACAAACAACACATATAAACTAATCATCATTCATAACAATATGTCACACAAATAACCTCTAGTAGTTGCAACAATATGCACATGAAGAAATCACACCAGCATCTATGAATCTCATCAAAATAGAAACTATGAACAAAATCAAGTATATGCAACAATATACACATGAGGCACCAACCAACACTCTCCACATAGTAGCAACATCAATAGGAAAAATCAACCTCTCTATTGATATCATGAGTTCAAGGCCCAACAATTAAACCATAGCATGAGGCACATCATGAACTTCTTCAGGCATACCATAATTCCAACAATGGATGGATGAAGTGAATAAGAACAAACAGTTCTCCCCCTGAACATATGCCATCTCCAAAATCAGCTCCAACCTACAATGAACAACTTCCGCTGCAAATAATGCTTCCTTGCCACAAATAGAAGCACACTATGGGCTAAGACTTTATATGACCATGATTGAATGACATATAACATTATACACACATGGTTGTAGCAGTGGCATAAAACCTCATGCATGACTCACATATGACCATAACATGACCTCACGACTCATGAATAGAAGACCCAATGATAGTGCAACATAAGTACATGGATCCTATAATCATCTCCTATGGGCTAATGACTCACTGACATATCATGATTGTTTCATCAACATTAGCCCATACATGTGGTTGTAAAATGTGTAATGTACCCACCCTACCCAACTAGAGTAAGAGGGCTATTATTAGGGAGGTCCAGCTCCCATAGTATGGTCATGGGAATGAAACTGTAAATCATAGACCCCTTGTGTTTCCCTTTTTTATTTCTACACATAGGTAATAATTTCTATAGTATTTCCTGACAATAATTTAAGTGGAAGGGTTGGGAGATAATATATTTCCCCATCACACAACTACCATTCGACGTCTGGACCCCCGACCTTTGACTAAGTCAGAGTCAACCTATCTCATGAGTGCAAGACTCACCTCCCACACAATAGCCTGACCCTGAGTTTCAAACAAGTTAGATCGGTATGGGAACCTTCCTCCTTCACAACAATTCGACCCACGACATTTTACTAGGTCGGGGTTGACATGCTACTCCTCGCTGCCACACCTTTTCATGCAGGCACGCTGCCCGACTTCTGACCTAGTCGAGGTCAGCATCACTCCTCCCTTGCGATCACTGTAACATCAACTTTGACCTCTGACCTCCAATCTGTCCTTGGGACTTATGTAATCCTTTTGGCCTGCGTGCTTGGCTATGCGATCTCAACATCAAATATGAGGCTGACACATTTAAGGTTTATCTCTTGTGTTAGGATAAGGTTCAAACATTTTAGTCGTTATGAGGTGGAAATGCAGTTCTCTACATCAAGGTAACTTTCTACCCCTTCCATGGCACGACTAAGGGAATCTACCCTTATATCTTGGAATGCAACTAAGGAGATTTCCTCCAATCCTTCCTCTAATACATCTCCTCCCGATGCTGATCATATTGATCCAAATTTCTCAACCAAGGCTCTAGTCTAGAAGTCCCATAGACCTCTAGAACAACTGCAGAGATTGACTTCGACAAAAAGAAGTCATTAAATCTTGACACAGTGCTACCCATACTGAACTTGGATAATATATATTCGATAACAGGTTTCAAACCCTCCTGGTTTCCTCGTTTTTGAACAAGTAATTCTAGGCATGGTGGTCCTGACACATTCTTGGACATTAACCACCATGGGCTTGGTGTGAACTTTGGAAAGGGGTTCACCTCTCCTTCCAGACGTTGATAGTTCCCAGATCTTCGCGAAGGCCGCAAACAATTCTAGGCTTCTATGATGAACCTCTCAGTTCCCCACCAACACCACAAGTATGATAGTAGTAGATAACCATTTTGCTAAGGATTCAAGGTTGGATAAGCATTCCTATGGGACCCTTGGGCCAACCCCACTCTTTGAGGGAGAAATTCCTCCTTCATTTCTCTCACGACATACTCTGGAAAAATACACAACTTTGAGCCAAATATCAAGGGTAACAGGGAAGTTCAACCCTTCCCACAGAAGTGGGTTACATGTAATATCTACATGAATAAAATGGGTTTCTTAGCCCTCTCATTCTCATCATATTTGTCCCACGACCTTGATATTTCTCCTCTTTGGACAAAGGCTCATTATTTCTTTTGTACAACTTAAACATTTTATTCAAATATCATTCATAAATGTACTTACTTCAATCTCGAGTTATTCACTCTTTATTAGTATATCATAGGCCTAGGATCAACTCCAACGACTCTTTTGTGTAGTATTCTGCTTCCTGCTCGGAAGCCTTGATTTACTTTGTTTATACAACAACGTTACTCATTCAATGATTATTACAAATTCATGTATAGGTTTGAGTTTCCATTACTGCTATATTTTCACTGAGATGTTATCATCCACATAAGCCATAATATCATACAATAGACACAAGTCTAAGCAACATCATATAATAATTAATTACCCATAGACAAGGTAACTAGTACAAGTCTAGAACTAAGATAACATCGTGTAATATCATTGGTCAACAGAATGTAACCTCTGAGGGTAAGTACTTATCTTATATTTGCAGGGTAACTGAGTCGGGGAAAATGAATCTCCATCCAACCATAGATAGTTACAACCATAGTTACTTGCTGTTGCCACCCCCGAGCTAGATTCTAGAGTATGGAAGGGATGCTTGCTTAAGACTGAACAAGAGATGCCAACAATGCAGGGACTCCAAAGGTCATCCTACCTTAATCCCAACTATTTTATGCCATCTTTGTTAACATAGAGGGTCCAGAGGTGCTCCACCTCACCCCCAGTGTGCACACAGTGATTCACTCCTTTTAGGAGTCCAAAATCCACTATCTACACGATCTCCAATCAAGTCTTTCTAGTGAACTACTCCAAGATGGTCTCTTCCCAAGATGTTATAGGGCTCCAGAGTAAGATATCTCAACCCATAGAATCTAGGGGAACCAAACTGTTACATGGATCCAAAGATTTCAACCCAACTCATAACCTCTAGGGACCTAAGCTATTACAGGGCTCCAGAGACCTCTGTTTCAACCCATAGCTAATAGGGACCCAATTTGTTATAGGGATCTAGGGATCTTATCTCAACCCACATCCTCTAGGGACCCCAAGCCACTATAGGGATCCTGAGACTAGTATCTCAACCCATAGCCTCTAGGGAACCCGAGAACCAATCCCCTTCTCTTCTCTTCTCTTCTCTTTTGTGTTGAGTTGACTGCCTCCACAAGATATTTGCAAATCTTCTTCCTCGTGTAGTTTGTCATTTTTTATCTACTAGACTGTGCTCTCTCTTCTTTGAATGTATCCCTATGTTCCTAATGAATATACCCTTTCCATGGTGTCTCTATTCTTCTTCCTAGTAGTTGCTGTCTTGGAATTCAAAACTCCCCTTCTGTTGCCCTTCATCCTTTCTTCCTTGTTTCCATTCCTTAAGAACATGGGATGTGTACTCTCTGTTACAACTTATTTAATTTTGAGAGATTTTCTCATTAAATATATGCACCAACAACCTTAATGGCTGTTCAGAATATCAGTTTCTTTATTTGCACAAGAACCATAAATTACCAAGCAAGCCATCCTCTTCCCCAACTCTGGAATCTATGTCCTTGAATTAATTTTGCCTTTTCCTTTTCATATATTTTCATCATATTTACAATGCATTTTTGAGAGAACCTTGGGTGGGTCTATAATAGTCCCCTCCCCCTTGTGGGAACACCACCCTTGATGTTCTTCCACCATTGATCCATATCAAAATTTCAAAATGTAAAACATACTGTTCCATGGAGCTTTATATACATAACTCTATACAATATTTATAGTTTATACATGTTTGATTTATCTGTAGAAATTTTGAATAATAAACACATATTCAATGGATATTATCATGATCATGTACTATTGCGAAATACATACACAATACATAAGCTCCTCTACGTTGATCATCAATATAGCAGCATCAATAACAATAACATCAAGAGATGGCACACATTAACACAGTAGATTACCTGGAAAGCTTACAGTTGCAAAAACCCACACTATCTGTATATTAATGATGAGACATGTAAGATTACAAGTCCAATTCTCCAAGTACCAACATATCTCCACCTGTTACCCACATACAACTCAGATCTGATCTCCAATCTATTCCACTGCTTGCCTGCCTCCACTGCTCAATACTTGTAAGAATGGATTGAGAATGTGAACCAACTTCATATTTACCTCAAAAGAATCATCACATTGGGATTACATTTAGCAGAGCATAATCACTTGGTATGGCCAATTGTCTTGGCATAACTCAATCCCATTGATTTGCAAATTCTCTGCACACTATAGTCACAACTAATAGCAATCTGATCCTCTAACACCTGTCCCTGCTGAACTGAACATGCACTGACATGCAACTGAGTTAAATGATGTATTATTTAGTTGCATTATGAGTTAATAATAAGTTTAACAACTCATTATTAGTCTATTTGCAGTTAGACTAATTACAACTAGTTTAACCAAGTCAAACTGAACACAACTCCATCAACTCCACAATCAACTCCACCAAAATCAACTGATTGAGTTCTAACTGAAGTCATGCATGCAACAACTCAACTGACCCACAAAGAAAGCGTATTTCCTTCTGACAGCTGCATGTGCCACATCTGTAGCTCAAACTGAAGTGCTCCAAGAGAATACGATAAAGTTTATAGTCTAAATATTATTATAAGCTAATAATATTTGACTGATCTATAATTAGACTTGACAGTGTCACCGTTGTTGTCTAAAAATAGAAGTCCATCTATTTTTTCGAAATTGACCAATCATCCATAAACAACATCCTGCAACTCATAGACATGATCCATATGTCTAAAAATAAACATAGTCTAAAAATAGACTTTGCGCCATAATTTGCCTGTGGAGTGAAGGCGACTCTTTCCACTAAGCTCCATCATCTTGTTGCAATCTCAACACTCCCTCTCGACAAGATATGGATTATCAGCAAATTATCAGCAACCCCTATCTTGCCTCGGTGGTATTCGAATTTGCTCCTGGTGAGAGCCTTCGTCAGAATATCAGCATCCTGTTCCTCTGTTGGAATGTATGAAAGTAACATGATCCTCCGCTGCACACAATCTCTGATATGATGGTACCTGATGTCAATGTGTTTAGATCTATCATGAAATAGAGGATTAGTTGAGAGTTTAATGCAACTCTGGTTATCACAGTAGGATCCAAATGAGAACCGAACAAACCAACCAGAATCTTCCTCATCCATATAGCCTCGCATGCAGCCAAACTTGCTACCATATACTCAGCCTCTGCTGAACTGAGTGCCACGGATCTCTGTTTCCTGCTGTACCAAGAAACTATTGTCGTTCCAATACTGAAGACCCCTCCTGATGTGCTCTTTCTGTTCGTTGAGCTTCCTGCCCAATCTGCATCCGTGAAGCCACATAGCTTCACCTCATCCTCCTGTCTGTACCACAATCCATATCCCGATGTGCCTCTCAAATAACGCAATACAT
>APFE030439325.1:167840-232013 GCA_000404065.3 Pinus taeda
AGAGAATAAGATAAATTTTATAGTCTAAATATTATTATAAGCTAATAATATTTGACTTCTCTATAATTAGACTTGACAATGTCACTGCTGTTGTCTAAAAATAGAAGTCCATCTATTTTTTCCAAATTGACCAATCATCCATAAACAACATCCTGGAACTCATAGACATGATCCATATGTCTAAAAATAGACATAGTCTAAAAATAGACTTTGCGCCATAATTTGCCTGTGGGCCCACTTAGTGAAGGTGACTCTTTCCACTAAGCTCCATCATCTTGTTGCAATCTCAACATTATCCACCAAACAAGAAAGGTAAATTTGATTTCATGGTATCAACCATTTCCCACGTGGCCTCCTTTGGCCCAAAGTACTTCAATGCACCTTGAATTGTTCTATGGATCAATTTTAGAGCTTGAGGGTCCTCCGATCTAGAATGCACATTGGTTCTGGATAGAAATATCCTTTTGGTTCCACCTATAGTACATACAATCAATCACATGATTATAGTTCGTCACATATATTTTAAGTAAGGAAACAAGGAAAACATCATGAACCTTAACTAATGGAGGTAAAGCTAACCTACATACTATTGGACCAACACTTTCAAGGACTTTGAATGGCCCACAATACGATGGTGCCAATTTGGCACACGTCCCAATTCTCAGGGAGCTTCATCTAGGTTTCACTCTTAAGTATACATGTTCTCCAACTTGGAAATCTTTGTGCATTCTATGCTAATCTACATAGATTTTCAGTCTATCATGTGCCACCTTCAAGTTATTCTTTATGTTCTAAAATTAGTTTTCCATGTCCCTGAGCATATCAGGTCTTATATGGATTCTGTTCACTGGGCTACTCCAACTAATGGGAGTGTTACAACTCCTGCCATACAATGCCTTAAAGGGGATCATTTTTATGGACTCTTTGTGTCCATTATTGTATGCAAACTCTGCAAGTGGAAGATATTCTTCCCATCTCTTGGGCTGATGCATCATATACATCCTTAAAATGTCCTCAAGGATCCGGATGACCCTTTCTATTTTCCCATCTATTTATGGATGGTAAGGTGTACTAAATGATAGTTCTATTCCCAATCATATAAACAGTTCCTTCCAAAACCTATAAGTGAACCTAACATCTCTATCTTACACGATCTTCTTGGAGATTCCATGCAGTCTCACAATCTCCTTTATAAATATTTTTTCTATGTCACTAGTAGAGTTGGTAGATTTGACTGCGAAAAAATGAGCTACCTTGCTAAGCTCGTCTAATACTACCATGATTGTGTCATGTTGCTTAGACTTTTTTGGCAATCTGTTAACAAAATACATAGAAATTACCTCCCACTTCCACTTCAAAATGGGGATAGGCTGCAACAATCTAGTCAGATTTCAGCACTCAACCTTTAATTTCTGGCACGCTATGCACCTCGCCACACAATTAGCCACTTCCTTTTTCAAATTTAGCCAATAATAGGACCTTTTGATGGCTGTAAGGGTCTTTTGATAACCTTGATGACCTGAATAGGGCTTATTATGAAATTCCTTCATTATTATCCCTTTTACCTTACCATTGTTAGGAACATAGATCCTGCCTTTGAACCGGATTAAGCTATCCTCATAGAGGCTATACTCTTTGTCCTTATTGTGCTACTCCAATTTTTCTCTCAGTTGCTAATATTTCTTATCCTAAAGTCCATCACTTTTGACCTTTTCTGCTAAATTCATTGTACTAGAACTTATTGCTGCCTAATGGGTTTCTTGAATTCTTTGGCTTATAACATTGACGACCTTGTTCTCCTTATATTTTATTACTAGATTCCAAAGTTGAATTCACTGAGCGTGGAAAACCATTTTGCTTGCCTAGCATTCAACTTCGATTGTCCAAACAAATACTTAAGTCCACTATGGTCTGTCATGAGTGTGAATTTCTGTCGAGGAGGTAATTCTAACACATCTTCAGAGCATGAATGATGGAAACCAAATATAAATCATGAGTGACATAGTTCACCTCATGCTCATTTAAATTCTTGGATTCATAGCATACCACTTTCCCTTCTTGCATAAAAATTCCACTGAGTTATTCCTTGCAGGCATTTGTACATACTAGGAAATCCTTTTTATAATTGATAATTCTTAGTATTGGTGCATTTGTGAGTAACTGCTTTAGATGTTCGAAGAGTTATACACATTGTGCGGTCACTCAAATTACTTCCCTTTTCTCTGCAATGCTATAATGGGATGGCCTACGTTAGAGAAATTTTGAATAATCTCTTGCAGTACCCTGCCAAACCCATGAATGACCTAACTTCATCCACATTCCTTGGAGTTGGCTACTCCATTATAGATTTAATATTTTTAGGATCAACTGTGATTCCCTCCTTGGAGACGATATGTCCCAAATAGTGTATCTGTGACTGGAATAAGTCACATTTATTGAGATTCACAGATAGCTTTTGTTCTATCAACAACTGTAGTACTACAACCATATTTTTCTCATGTTCTTCTTTCGACTTTGAGTAAATCAGTGTGTAGTCGACAAAAACAATGACATACTTGTCCAAATAAGGCCACAACACATTGTTAATTAGGCACATAAATATAGCTGGGGCATTGGTAAGTCCAAAGGGTACCACTATGAACTTGTAGTGCCCATATCTCATTTTGAATGCAATCTTATGAATATATTCCTCCTTGATTCTCATTTGATGGTATCGAGATCTGAGGTCAATTTTAGAGAAAACTGTTGCTCCTTGTAACTAATCAAAGAGGTTATCAATCCTTGGAAATGGATATATTTTATTAATAGTCACTTTGTTTATATGTATGTATTCAATACGAAGTCTAATATTTCCATCCTTATTTTTCATAAATAGTACCAGTGCTCCCCACAAAGACACATTTGACCTTATATAGCCTTTGTCAAGCATTTCCTTCAGCTGCAATTTTAGCTCAACCAGTTCTAGGGTGCTCATTCTGTATGGTGCCTTAGACATCGGTGCTACTCTAGGTACCATATTGATAGAAAAATATTCTCTCTCCGCAAGGAGGTAGTCTAGGAACTTCAGCTAGAAAGACATTTGTGAACTCCTACAAAACAAGGTGTCTCTACAACAATTAGACTTCTTCTCCTCCTGTGCCCTATTCGACATTCTCTTCCTTGGTGATCTATACTGCAAATAAAGTGAAACCTTTTCCACCATTGTGTTTGTCTTGCATAGAAGTAACCAAACCTACCGAAACATGATTTTTCTTGCCCTATAACACTCTTCTCCTTCCTTCCTTATCCAAGAACTCAATTATTTTCTTGTAGAAATCCACTTTGGTTTGGTGTAGGTACAACCAGTTCATGCTCAAAAACATGTCATACGTTCCTAATGGTAATATATCCAAGTGGGTGGTTATGGGTGTTGAAAAATCTAGGGTAATTAGGTATAGTGATTCTTCTTGGCTTGATAACAATTTGTGGAGTCTTTTTACTTTTTCTTGTTAGCTTAATCTGCTTATTCTTCTTATTAATGCATGTGTGTGTACTTCGTCAAACTTCTACCAAAAACATAAGAATAAGAAAACACCAAAACCCCTAACTAGAATATACTCCAAGCTCAAGTCAACACCTTCCTCCTTTATGCACTTTGTTTCCTGACACTTAGTCTTTCTTCTTTGGATACTTCATTCCTCGACACTTTTTCCTCCTTCTTCCAGCTGTACATAGACCTTGTTTATGTGAGATCTATATGAGATGATTCTCTTCTATACTCAATGATATCCTTTGCTTGTGTAGACACTTTCTTTATTTCAACCAAATGACCTCATTCTTGAGATGTAGGTGTAGACTTGGTGTGAATGCACATTAGTCCTAGACCTTCACACGTGTGGAAGGTACCTTGTGAATTAGGGCCTTTTCACCTTTGCTTGAGTAGGAAGCCTTATAGACCTTAATTTATAGCCAAAACAAAGATAGATTTAGGACTGTTGTATTGCTGCAGTTATGCCTTTAGGGATTCTTCTGTTTCTCGCACATGTGACTATTTTCTACCCTAGAAAACAATCCTCTTGACTTCGGTTGTATACCCTTCTTCTTCGCTGCTCTTGAAGACCCCTTCTTCGTCCCTTGTTTAACCTTTTATTGGCTTCCTACTTTCGGTGATTTCAGAGAGGGATGCATTGTCTTTTGAGGGAGTGGATATCCTCTATATATAGAAGTCTATCCCTCCTTTAGGCTGACTTGAATATTGCGGGCCGAATTGACTTATTTAATTTAGATTACTTCTTTGTAGGTGTCATTGCATGGAGGAGACTTGTTGAGTTTGGTTGGAGGTATTCTCTTGACTCTAATACATAAACATACATGGTGTAACATGTCCTTAAGGTCTTAAACATTTTCTTTTGACTATTTGACTCACCTATAACACTTTAACATGTGCTAGACCTATTTCAATGAGCAAGAAACTCATTGACATATACTATAAAAATAATATTTCTTTTTTTTAATAAATACAAATATCAAAAGTACATTTATTAAGACCAAACCTAGTTACGTTTCCTTCAAAACTCCTTCTTAACTAGGGATGTATTCATACAACATTACAAGGTGTTTGGATATGTTTCAATCTTGAAGAATTCACATAAGAGAAACTGGATTTGCAATCCATCTGTTATAGCATCATAATAACCAACATTGTTTCCACAACAAGGCCTTGACTGACAACTCTATCTCTCAATAGATCAGAGCACAATGTTGGTGAGACCAATGACTTATAGACACCTTAGTCATTGTATTCCAAGGTACATACCCACCTGGGTGTTCACCGAGTATGACCTTCTAGGACTATTCTTATATTGGGTTCCCAACCCTCAAAGAATATCATTCCTCTTTCCTACTCTTGTCTTGGATGCCCCACACACCCTCAAAAAGTATTGGATGCCAGATTATTACCCAATCCTCCCATTCTTTCTTCCCAAGTGAAGACAAGAATGCTATGTCTATCACTTCCTCTCAATTGAGGAAGACATGCTCAAGTATCCTCTCACAAGGTGTTTTCCAAATTTCTTTGTAACTGGGAACTTGTTATAACTCCCTCTTAGCTAGGGAATTGTCCATTCATTAGAAACTTCTTCTTCATGTGTCCTTTAGCTTCTTGATCTTCTTCATTCCTTCGATGTCATGAAGTCTTGGTTCGAAATTCCTTTTGGTATGGCACCATCCATCGATCACTTTCCTTCCTGGTTTGTCATGTAATTTGTTCCTTTGTGGAAAGTGGTCTTCTTGTCATATATCAGGATCTCTTGTCATTTGGCTACTCCTTTGTTATCTTGTCCATGCTTCGGAATACTCTTCTCATGGATGCTTTGTTGAACTTGCTTAATCCTATGATTTGGTAGAGTATACTTTCATGAATTCATCCTATTATTGCTTCAACATTAAGTTTTTTTGTATGGATTTCTTCATCATGACATATTTTGTAGAGTAGAATCAATTATTTGCACCTTTTGTATCTCCAAGGCCTTCATAGGTGTCAAGGGACCTTTGATCTTTTCCTTTCTTATTCCGAGTTGTCCTGCTTTCTTTCGGGAGATGTCTTCAATGGATCTTTGTCAGATAGTGATTCATGGTGTTATTGACATGCTTGTTATATTTCTTCAATTTTTTCTTCTTGGATATATTAGTCAACCACCTTATGCTTGCTTCTAGGACTAGTAAACATTCCTTTTTCACTTTCTTCTTAGTCAACAATCTTATACTCCTTATGTGCGTATTTATTTTTGTTGACCTTCATTGTATTGTAGTACATGCCTTTGAGCATGTCATTGGTGAAAGAGATTCTTTTCTACTTTTTTGTTATAGAACTATTCCCATTAATCAATAATATACAAATGATAGCATGACTAAACTTTGATGCATACATACCTCATCTTGATTCTCCTTTGATCATATTAGCTTCATTTGGTTTTCATTGGTGTGGCCCTTCTTGCTTCATCTTAGCTTGCTTGCATATCATTCTTTTCTTGAATCCCATGAATAGGATTCCAATGAGACATCTGCTTTTGTTTATGAATCTTGTTTTGAAGATTCCATCATAGGATCTTGAAGACCCTTACCATGCAAATGTTTCTTTCCTTTTGATGATGGAGGTCTTCTAAGATTCTTAATCATGATCAATTTTATTTCATTGTGGATGAGGTCCTATTCTAGGCATGCTCCTTCTACATGAATATCTTGAGCTATATCTACCATGCTCATGTATTCTAGAATATATTTCTAACCATGCATTTTGTTCTCATTTATAAATTCTCTTTCTACATGAGTATCTAAAACTATATGTGCATCATGCTTATAGGTTCTAGATGATGTTTCTAGCCATGCAATTTTATTTTATTCCTACATGCTCCTATGCTACTAAAAACTTTGAAAGAAGAATTTATGTAAAGAGTTTGACTTAGTCATAGTAGAGATCCGAAGGATCTTCCTTCTTTTGCTTATTTTCTTCTTCTTTCACCTCTTGAGTCATGTGAGATTATTCCCTCTTTCTTTTGTTGTTTTTGTCCTTATTAAGCTTAGGGCAATTCCTTTTTTAGTGTCCATATTCTTGGCATCCATAGCATTGGATTTTGGACATATCTGTAGAAATTCCCACCTGTAGATCACCTGATAATGCAATATACTAAAGCAAAATACTTGATCTACTTTTACAAACAATTATGCAGAAGCTTAATTGAATATGAGCAAGATAAATTGAACACATATAACTGATAAGAAGAAATCAATCACACATAACACAGAAGAAATATCCAGGGGAAAGCACCAGACTAAAACCCCAACTCTGTATTATCATACAAGCAGAAATCTTGTGCAAGTTACAAAAAGAATTAGCTCAAAAGCTATCCTGCTCTCTCTGTAATCAAACAATGAAGCTCATAGAATCAATAGACAAGTATATATCCTCCTCAAGTCCTCCAAGCTCCTATTTCTTTGCACAATTTTTCTTGGGGTCCAGTGAAGCCACATGTGTGAATTGGCCCCATCACACTCACTGAACAAGAAGAAGTAACAACACAATTCTCTTGGATAGAAATCCTTCTGGATGCAAGGAATATTCACCTAGGAATATCCTAGCAATTGATAGTACACTATCCCTCCATCTGATCTCAACTGGGTCTCTGTCTGAATTGACATGCATGAGTTATGTATGAGAGAATATTCAATTAACAGAAGAGCAACAGTTATATGCAAGCATGCATTAACTAACTGAACTTACTAAATTTAAACAAATTGTTTAAATCAATCTAACTGGACTTGACTCAGTTAACTGAGCCAACTAATTACATCTCAAATTAGAACTCATCCTTATCTCTTTAACTGAAGGATAAATTCCTCAATTAATAGAGAAACTGTTGCATGTCCCCACATAGACTTCAAGTTTGATTTTCCTTAACTAATTAACTCAAGATGAATTAATTAATTAATGTTCAAACTGTTGTTAATATCAAATTCGAATTTTACTTCCTATTATAGTTTAGACACTGACTAAAATAGGAAGGTATCCTGAAATGCTATTTATAGAAAAGCTATTTTTAGCACTTTCACTTTTCATCCATTGTAGCTAAGTTCAACACTGGATGAAACTGCTATTTATAGCAGTGCTATTTTTAGCATTTCTTGTTGCTATCTTCAACACTCCCTCTCAAAAAGAAAGGGATTATTAGTAACCCCAATCCTGTCTCTGTGGAACTTGAACTTGCATTTTGACAATGCCTTCGTCAAAATATCTGCATCCTGTTCCTCGGTCAAAAAATATAGCAACAACATGATCCTCTTGACCACACAGTCTCGAAGATGGTGATATCGGATATCAATATGCTTGGACCTATCATGAAAAACTAGATTCTCAGAGAGTTTGATGCAACTATGATTATCACAGTAGATCACTGTAGGATCCATCCCCTGACCAAAAAATCCCACTAGAATCTTCCGCATCCAAATGGCCTCACATGCAGCCGGACTAGTAGCCATGTATTCAACCTCTATTGAGCTAAGTGCAATTGATCTCTGTTTCCTGCTGTACCAGGAAACTGTATCTGAACCAAGGTTGAAGATTCCTCTAGAAGTGCCCTTCCTATATGATGGAATCCTTGCCCAATCTGCATCTGTGAAGCCCTGAAACTTCACTCACTCTATCTGTCTATACCATAATCCAAATTGAGATGTACCTCTGAGGTATCTTAGCACATGCTTCACTGCCTTCCAAAACAGCTTGGTAGGTTGAACCATAGCTTGAATCAGCTGGTTCACCGCAAAGCATAAGTCGGGTCGTGTGTTCACCAGATACATAAGTGGACCCACCAGCTGCCGATAAATAGTAGTAGCTACTACCTCACCTGAAGTAGCATCCTCCTTCCTCCAGTTCCCAGCTAGAGGAGTCTGCATGGGCTTGCACTTCTCCATGTGAAAGTGCCTAAGTATCTCATTGGCATACTTGCCTTGAGACACAAATACTTCCCCATCTCTCTGCCACACCTCCATGCCTAGAAAGTAGTGCATAAGGCCCATGTCCTTCATCTCAAACTCTCTTGAAAGGTCCTCCTTGCAAGACTATATCAGCTGATCATCACCTATCAAAATCAGATCATCGACGTAAAGAACAATGATCAATGGTTTACCTTCTACCATGATGTGGTAAAGGTTCACATTTGCTTCACTCTTGGTGAAGCCTAAACTGGTGAAATAGCTATTGATCCTGGTGTACCAAGCACGGGGTGATTGCTTCAGTGCATATAGAGCCCTCTTGAGTCTGCACACAAGCGACTCACTCTCTAAGGTTTTGAAACCTTCTGGATACTAAATGTACACCTCCTCCTCAATCGTCCCATTGAGGAATATTGTCTTCACATCCATCTGGTGGATCTTCCACCCCATTTGAGCTGATAGTGTCAATATCAATCTAATCAATGAGTACCTCGCTATAGGAGCAAAAGTCTCATCATAGTCGATCCCCTCGACCTGTGAGAAACCTTGGGCAACAAACCTTGCCTTGTGTTTCGCAACACTGCCATCAGCTGCCTGCTTTACCTTGTAAATCCCTATAGAACTCAGCATTGACTTGTCATGAGGTCTTGGGACAACATCCCAAACATAGTTCCGCATGATGGAGTCATACTCCTCCACCATTGTAACAACCCATACTAGTTGCTGCACCACCTCCTTGAATGAAGAAGGCTCGGAATCTACACACTCCCCAACCAGGGCCATGTAACCAGTGTACCGCTCTGGTGATATCCTCTATCTGTGCTGAGAAGATGGCTGTCCCACATTCTCCCACGCATCCAACATCAACCTATTAGCTTCCTTTGAGTGTTTCCGCCCATCTCTAGAAGTCTCAACATGAGTGGATGTATCCACTCCCAGATCCTCTGCATGCAACTTGAGCTCCCTCTCAAGTGACACTTACCTGGATTTCTGCTCGTCTAACTTTAGATCCCTACGTACCACAGTCCTCTGAGTGGAAGGTAGGTACACCCGATAGTTGTGAGGTGTATCCGTGTACCCCACAATTATTCCCAACTCAGCTACTGGGTCTAGCTTCTTCTTGACATCTTTGGTCACATGACAATAAATAGATGATCCAAAGATTTGGAAGTGACTTACATCAGGTCACTTCCCAGAATAGGCCTCCTAGGTGTCTTCATTCCCAGCATATGGTGTGGGTTTTGTTCTACAAGTATACTGCTGTATTGCAAGCCTCAGCCCACAAATGCAGTGATAGTCTTTGGTCATGCAACATCGCTCAAGCTGCTCCCACAATTGATTTGTTCTTCTTTTTAGCCACCCCATTTTGTTGTGGGTTATGGGGTGCCATCAATTCCTATTTAATTCCTTCTACAGTACAGAAGTCCTTAAACTACTGGGAGACATACTCTCCACCATTGTCGCTACGCAAGGCTTTTATTTTCTTTCCTGATTCTTTCTCTGCCAAGGCTTTAAACTCACAAAACATCAAGAAGGTCTGATCCTTCTTTTGCATAAAGTAGATCCAACATCTACGAGAAAAATCATCAATAAAAATAACATAGTATTTTTGTTTAGCGGTGGAGGCTGTAGAGAAAGGTCCACAAACATCTGAGTGAACTCGCTCCAAGATTTCTCTAGCTCTACTGTCTTGATCTGGAAAGGAAGATTTTGCATACTTACCCAAGGTACAACCTTTGCATGTACTCGTTTGCTCAAGTTTTCCCTTGGGTAATCCTGTAGAAATCTACTGCATGATCTTCAGGGCTCCATGGTGCAAGTGGCCCAGTCTTCTATGCCATAGCTCGCCAACATCTTGGCCTTGCACCATCTCTGCTTTGGAACTCAAAGCAGCACAGTCATCTACCTCTAGCTTGTAGAGATTCTTGATTCAAATCCCTATTCGCTTTGTCTGTCCAGTGCCGATATGCTTCAGGAATACCTTTCCTTTGCTAAAGACTACATCATAGCCTTTATCTTCTAGCACAACAATGGACACAAGATTCTTCTTCAGACCTAAAACATAGTTTACATCAGTGAGGGTGAGGGGAGCTCCATGCTCCCTCTGAGACACAGTACTTTCCATCATCACCCATCTCGATCCGCATCTAGAGATCCTTATCCTCCAAGGTACTAAAGAGATTCTTTTCACTTGACATGTGGAAAGAGGCTCTAATGTCCAGGTACCAAACACATCCCACCATTGATGAAACCATGCATGCGATAAGAGAGAAATCCAGCGCAAACTGTGAGGCTAGTGCATCACCATCAGATCCCTTTGAGGAACCCTTCTTGGATTTATTTTGTGGACAATTAGTACCATAATGGCCCACTTCATGACAATGAAAGCATCACACCTTCAATTTGTCAAACTTCTTCCCACCATGGGAAGAACCAGATTTGGATTGGGATGCCTTCCATTTCCCCTACCTTGCCTTACTCGCTAAGGGTAGATTTTCCTCATTATCTTGCTTTGATGAGGATCCATCTCTGGTGCTTCTTCTTATCTCCTCCTGCATCATATCTGACCAAAGTCATTGCCAATCTGGCAGTTTCTCTCTTCCATTAACCGAGTCTTGGTAGCTATACCAACTCTTAGAAGACCGAGGAGTGCAAGACTCACCATATCATCATCCGCAGTTGCGATCCCTACACTTCCAAGCTCATCCTTGCAGGTGGTGAGCTTGTTTAGATATGTAGAGATCGTGTCGTCCTTTTCACACGATCTTACGAAGCTTTTCTTTCAGCGCCAACTTCCTCTGATCACTACTATTTTGATAAATATCTTTCAATGTTTTCCACATCGAAAACGGAGTCACGAGACAATGTGGTCTCGAAATCCCTCCAGGAGGATTCTCCTTGCTCTAGCCACACACTTTTTCCATTCCGCCAGTTGAGTAGCATCAGTCGGCTTGGGTACTTCTTGATCAATGAAGTCCTTTAGACCGTTATCATCTAATACTACTTCCATGTGATCCTTCCAGGCTATATAATTCGAGCTGCCATCAAGGGCATACTCGAGTCTTAAACCACTGAACGCCATAGGTGAAATAGAGATGTGATAAGAACTCAATTTCAATATTCAAAAACCAAACTTTAAACTTCTCCTTCTTGTATACTGTTCTTGCTTGATCACCTTTGCTCTAATACCATGTAGAAATTCCCACCTATAGATCATCCGATAATGCAATATACTAAAGCAAAATACTTGATCTACTTCTACAAACAATTATGCGGAAGCTTAATCGAATATTAGCAAGTTCAATTGAACACATATAACTGATAAGAAGAAATCAATCACACATAACACAGAAGAAATATCTAGGGGAAAGCACCAGCCTAAAACCTCAACTCTGTATTATCATACAAGTGGAAATCTTGTCCAAGTTACAAAAAGAATCAGCTCAAATTCTATCCCGCTCCCTCTGTAATCAAACAATGAAGCTCATAGAATCAATAGACAAGTATATATCCTCCTCAAGTCCTCCAAGCCCATATTTCTTTGCACAATTTTTCTTGGGGTCTAGTGAAGCCACATGTGTGAATTGGCCCCATCACACTCACTAAACAAGAAGAAGTAACAACGCAATTATCTTGGATAGAAATCCTTCTGCATGCAAGGAATATTCACCAAGGAATATCATAGAAACTGATAGTACACTGTCCCTCCATCTGATCTCAACTGGGTCTCTGTCTGAATTGACATGCATGAGTTATGTATGAGAGAATATTCAGTTAACTGAAGAGCAACAGTTATATGCAAGCATGCATTAACTAACTGGACTTACTTAAGTTAAGCAAACTGTTTAAATCAATCTAACCGGACTTGACTCAGTTAATTGAGCCAACTAATTACATCTCAAATTAGAACTCATCCTTATCTCTTTAACTAAAGGATAAATTCCTCAATTAATAGAGAAACTATTGCATGTCCCCACATAGACGTCAAGTTTGATTTTCCTTAACTAATTAACTCAAGATTAAATAATTAATTAATTTTCAAACTATCGTTAATATCAAATTCGAATTTTACTTCCTATTATAGTTTAGGGACTAACTAAAATAGGAAGGTATCCCGAAATGCTATTTATAGAAAAGCTATTTTTAACACTTTCACTTTTCATCCATTGTAGCTAAGTTCAACACTGGATGAAATTGCTATTTATAGCAGCACTATTTTTAGCATTTCTTGTTGCTATCTTCAACAATATCTTTGTTGCTTGTTCTTTATGGACCAAATTTGCCACATTTTCCCTTTCTCTTGGCCATGGTAGAAAATTCTTTCTCCCTTGATCCCACATCTTCCTTGGCTTTGAGTTTGGTTTCCTCTTTTTCTCATAGAGACCACATTTCACTTAATGTGGTAGCTTCCTTCTTGGCATATATGCTAGATGTGAAGTTTCCCCAATCCTTAGGTAGAGCATTGAGTACTACAATTGTCATTTATTTGTCGGACATGACTTCCCATAGCTCTTGAAGTTGATCTCTCATATCATAGATATTCATGAAGTAGGGAGCTATTCCTTCCTTTGATAAATTCATCTTGTACAATTCATTTCATAGAGATATCACTTCTCCAACAGTGATTAATAAGAATAAATCTACTAGTTTATCATAGATTTCTTTTGATGTTTCAAATTTGGAGACATAAGGAATGAGAGAGTCCTTGATATATTCTATTAGAATCCTTTGAGCTCTTGTCTCATCCTTATTGTACTTGGATAAGGCTTGGGTTTGTTCCTTAACAGGGATAGCAATATTCCCTTTGACATGTTCTAGAAGTTCATTCTCCTTAAGAAGTAAATCAATCCTCTTATTCCATCAAGAAAGTTATTGGTACCTACCAATTTATTACTTTCCTTGCAAAAATACATTGATGTATATTCAGAAGGGGACATATAATTACTTGATAGATTTTTAGATGTAGTGCATTTGATTTCTCCTTGAAGACTTTCTTACTTTCCTAGGATCTTGATCTGTTCTTCTTTGTAGGTGCCTTTATGTAAGGCTATTCTTCTTCCTATGTAGTCTTTCTTGATGAAATATAGATGGTAGAAATTTTTGTCCTTTAAGTGTTTGAGACTTCTTGGCTAGATGCTTCAACTTTTATAGATTTCCTTCCTTGTTGAGTGTTCTTGAGATGCCCTTTCCTTGAAGTGTCACCTTAGCTTTGATACCATGTTGATGAATCTAGAGCAATTAGGTGTAGTGTGATTCTTCTTGACTTGATAAAAATTTGTGGAGAATTTTTACTTTTTCTTGTTAGATTAATCTTCTTCTTATTCTTATTAATGCATGTGTGCGTACTTCATCAAACTGCTACCAAAAACATAAGAAAAAGAACACAAGATGTTGGCTCTTTGCGAAGGCCAAAACCTCTCTTCTCTTGAGAGGAAAACCCTTCAGTAAGTTTTCTCTTATTGAAGCTTCTTATTGATAAATGCCAAACCCTAGACCCTTGACTAGAATATCTTGCAAGCACAAGTCAAGTCCTTCCTCCTTTTTTCACTTTGTTCCCCGACACTTAGTCTTTCTTCTTCCAACACTTCCTTCCCTGACACTTCATCCTCCTTCTTCTAGTTATACATAGACCTTTTTTAAGTGAGCTCTAGATGAGATGCTTCTCTTCTATACTCAATGATATCCTTTTCTTATGTAGAAACTTTCCTTATTTCAACTAAACGAGCTCATTCTTGAGATGTAGGTGTAGACTTGGTGTGACTATACAACATCCCTAGACCTTCGCACGTGTGGAAGGTACCCTTGTGAATTAGGGCCTTTTCACCTTCACTTGAGAGAGATTTTTCTTCACTTGAGTAAGAAGCCTTGTAGACCTTACTTTCTAGCCCAAACAAAGATAGATTTATGATTGTTGTATTGCTGCTATTATGACTATAATGCTTCTTCTGTTTCTCGTACGTGTGATTGTTTTCGACCCTAGAAAACAATCCTCTTGACTTTGGTTGTGTACCCTTCTTCTTCGTTGGTCTTGAAGACCCTTTCTTCATCCCTTGTTCACCCTTTTCTCGGCTTCCTACCTTCACTGATTTCAGAGAGGAATGAATTTTCTTTTGAGGGAGTGGACAACCTCTATATGTAGAGGTTTATCCCTCCTTTAGGCCGACTTGAAGATGGCAAGTTGACTTGAATTATTTAATTAAGATTGCTTCTTTGTAGGTGTTGTTGCATGGAGGAGACTTGTTGATTTTGCTTGGAGGTATTCTCTTGACTCTAATACATAAACATACATGGTATAACATGCCCTTAAGCTATTCAACATTTTATTTTTACTATTTGACTCACCCATAACACTTTAACATGTGCTAGACCTATTTCAATGAGCAAGAAACTCATTGACATATATTATAAAAATAATATTTATTTTATTTAATAAATACAAATATCAAAATTACATTTATGAAGACCGAACCTAGTTACATTTCCTTCAAGAGTGGGAATGTCACTAAGATCAAATGCACATGACCTCACCCAATGGCTGATCCTTCACATTGTTCCAGTTTCCAATTGAACTAGCCAATGTTCTTGATGCAATTCTCTGACCAAATTGCATTTCTCAGTGAGTTTTGGGCTAACATAGATATAATTAGAATCTAGAACAATTAAAACAGAAACAATTTGTTCTTTCATCTTACCTTCCATCTCAATGATGGATGCTTGATGATTTCTTGGAAGTTATCCACTATGACATAGATTCTAGGCATACTCCGAGCTACCTCGCCCATAGTGCTTGCCTCTTGAGCACTGTAAATACTTGGTCTTGTGCCTCGCTAGTGTGGATAATATCTTCTTATGTGATTCTCGCCACAAGTCCAACATTTGAGTGGCTCACGACCTTCAAACTTGGGGGGTGTTGTCGTTGGTTGCTACATGATTTTCCTAACAAAAACATTGGCCTTCTATTGAAACTATTTTGTCTGAGATGGGTGTTTACCTTCCTTTATTTCTAAGCATCTCTTGGGAAAATTTCCTTTGTTTTTAAAGATACCCTTGGCTTGCCAATTACTTCTAGTTTTCGGCCTGCATCGAGCTTGTCATAGTAGTGTCCCAACTTCTTGATAACTTCCTTTAGGGTTTGGGGTTCCAGTAACTCAATTTTGTCCTTAAATGCCATAGACAATCCATTGATGAATATTTTTATTTTTGCTTTATTGTCCTTAATATATGGCACATATCTCAGTAATTATAAGAATTTGGTGACATATTCATCACTAATTATTGACCCATTCTGAGTTCATAAAATTCTCTGGCCTTGCCATAATAATAGCATTTAGACAAGTAATGTTCTTTGAAGAGTTTCTCAAAATCATCCCATGTCAATTCTATTTCAACAATTCCCCTTACGCTTTTTAGGTCCTCCCACCATATATCGACTTTTCCTTTCAAGCGATAGGAAGCTACTCTAGCTTTCATGTTCTAAGAATAGTCATGTTCCTAAAGAATTTCTTCATTCCCAACAACCATGATTCTGTGTTTTCTACTTTTTTCATATCCCCTTCAAATGTAGGTGGCTTGGCATTCTTGAATTCCTTAGGCATGTGATTTTTTGTGGCTAAATGTTGCACCTGCAGTACAAGTGCAACAGGAGGCAAGCAAAGCTCCCTACAGATAGCCTATTGGTTGATTATAGATCAGTGCCTAGGACATCTTAAATAGAGGAGTGCTTGTAAAGTTATATGTGAGGGGTTTGTGGAACTCAAATTGTCACGTAAATGGTAATATGAGGGGCTTGGTTCAATTAGCTTTCAAAGAGGTAGATTCAAGTGAAATCATGGATCTAAATGTTGGGGGTATATGGGGCAATCTCAAAGAGAAATGGTTTCTTCTTCTGGTGGCCGACACACGGAAATGATATAACTTAAAATTGAAGTCGTAGGAATGATGGAGAGGAGGAAAGGAAGGAGGGAAATAGATGATAGGGCTATAAAAAACAAAATCGTAAACATCAATGTTCCAGTAGAAGTGGAATCTAATGGATAGGGCTATAAACAACACAGGATCCTAAACCACGGTTTTCCAATAGAAATATGAAAGAGGGAGGATATGGAGTGATAGAAACAACAAAGAAATTATTGAGGTTTCAAGCCTATGACGTGGGTAACTTTATCACCAAATAGTGCAAGAAAGGCTGTGCTCATACAGGTACTACAGGTTATTAAAAAACCAATTAAATCTATAATACACAGAAGCACTATTCTCCATTTATCAGCTAGGGTAAATCCATGAACCAAGGAGAAACCAATAATATCATTACACTATTTCAGAGAAGGAAAAACAACTTATTAAATGAGGTTATAGAAGGGAAAACTTAATACACATTAATCATGTTAAGAATCAACAGGAAAATACCATTTAACACAAAGGGTCCAATAACCAGTTCATACACTCAACAATGATATCAGTGAAACCCCCATGAACAAGAAAATTAGAACCAAAATGGCACCACAGAGTTCAGATCTTGCGGGTTAGAATATCAGAACCTATGTATAATATTTCTTACCCCTATTTATAAGAGGAGGGGGAGATGGAATTACAGTTTACAAAATATCTGAGCCTGAGCCCCAACTTTCATGCTAGACTAGCTGTCTTGGTCAGTCTAATGCTCTGCTACCCCAAAAAGATTACAATCGGGATCGAATCCCTTATTCGAAATAAATAGAAATTAATGAACAAAGAAAGAAAATGGAGAGATGAAGGATGAGGTGTCTCATTGCTGTTCCAGTGGAGGCCCCTGATCAAGCCACGTCCCTACCTTGATGCGTTCCACTTACTGCTTGGCTGGTTTTTGTTAATTTTGCCTTAACTATTTGACTGACTTGTTCAGTGGAATAGGGATCAGAGTGGGAAAGGCGTGTACCCAAGTGATCCTTTTCTATGTAGAGGTAGTGGAGCTCCATACCATGCCATTAAGTCTTCCTGAGTCCCCCCCCATACTGCTCTATAGCTGCACCATGCTCCATTAACTATTATAGCTACCAGCCCATCCACCCATTTAAAGCTCTATCTTGCACTATCCGTGCCTCACTGTAGTGTAACAACCAAATGTCTCAGTGACAGGCCTTTGTACCTCTAAAACAAGCAAAATGGGCATTTTTCATTCTACCTTAGCCTCCCTTTATTATAGCCCCTTGTGTGACATTCCTCAATATAACCAGGGGTTGGGACTAGAGGTTTAGTCTTTTGAGTGCCAAGGATTTGAACAACCATGCAGGGGGCCTTTTCCTTTATAAATCAAAATTTCCTTTGATTTCCCCTTACACCGCATCGGCCAATTTCCCGGACGTGAAAACTTTATGAAAAGTGGCTTATGAAATATCGCATCTAGGGCCTTTTCCTTATCACAATCACTGCTGGGGAGAAGTATTACTGATAAGAAGGAGCTTTAAATTGTGTGATCGTTGATACCCTGGGGGTGACATCATCACTACCACATGTCACCCTATGAGCGGTGACACGTGTCACCCAAAAATGGCCCCATTTGACCCCTGAAAACACTGAAACTGAGTGACATGTGTCCACCCATACTGCCATGTCAACGTCGTACATCCAAGTTTCCTCTGTACTACCATGTCACTAATGATGTCATCTTCCATGTCTTCTCTGAGAACCAATAGGAGGCTACCACTTGGCCCCCTGGAGGAGAGAGAAAAAGGCTTGCCCGACCTTTTTTTTTTCCATGCTTTTCCTTTGTATTTGGTTTCTCGGGATCCCCGACGATGTGCCATTATATTGCAAGATCAGAAGTGTGCGAGTCTTTTAAGTTGAAACCCTGCCAATTCGCCAATCGCCGATATTGTGGGATTGCAATATTGGCCTACGACACCAAGAACCACCGATAATCCTTAAGTGTGTGCCCTGGGACTCTGCCAATGACCAATATGCTATATCGGTGGTTAATGGATCGCTGTTTTTTTGCACCCACCAATGCTCCTTACCCTCTATCAAGCCTGATTTGTGATTGTGATAAGCCTCTCGGGTCTCGATTATGATTTACCTCGACACTTAGTCATTTTCTTGGTTTGCTGGGCTTTTCCAAGGTAGGCTTTAAAATTCCTTAACTTCTGCTCCAAGAGTAAATTTTTGGACTTCCATATACCGTTGGAAAGCTCTTTCTGAGCACTACACAATGGAGAGGGATTGGTTAAGCTATGATAGCTTTTTTGGCTCCAAAATTGGAATCAAACTTCATTGCTTTTTTGTATTTAAGGCAATCGAAGACTGATAAATCCATGAGTGACAACATGTTCCTTTTCCTTGCATCTTGAATGATGATGTTGACCATGATAATGATGGTACCTCCGAGTAGCGAAACTAGACGGTTTGCTACAATGATGTACTTGTGTGCTAGTTCCTCCCCTGGGGGTGCTCAAAGGCTCATCGCTAGGCACAGTGTCCTCACTCCCTTATCAGTGTCTCTTTCTAGGCCTGCTACCATCTACCCCACTCTTCTGATTTATCAAATCTTTTCCTATCTCTTTGACTAGCCCTCCTTTCAGATTGCCTTTCCTTATGCCAATATTAAATACTTTGTACGATGACTACATTGATCTTGGATTTCATTTATTGAGCTCTTACCAGCCTCTCATTATTGGCCTTAAAGCTTCTCACCTCATCCCTTAGTCTTCTCAAGGTGTCCATCCAGTCTGGGGAGTGGTTACCTTACCCTTGACCAACTATCCTTCCTCTTTGTGAGTTCTGGCCCTATCACTTCCATGTTGTGATTGATTAGAACTATTCTCAACCATCCCAAACCTCATGGGTATGTTCCTTTTAAGTTTTAATGGTGCTTTCATAGTGTTATACACATAATCATGACTTAAGTTTGGAATGTATGATTATGCCACAGAAGGCTATGCTGTGACAAACAACCTAATTAGTGTGAAAATGTAATCATAATTCATATGCAATAATCATTTAAAATTGTAATCATAATAGTCAACAAAAAATCCAATAGAAACAACACTTGATAATTCAAAACATCCAACAATCGCTTAGCAGGTTTCATTGTCATTACTTGCTTGTGGTTAAACCCATCCAGTCCAAGTGTTGAACTTTTCTATAATACCACTTTATAACATACACACCCTACCCACCTAGAGTAAGAGGGCCGTCTCTAGGTAGGCCCATCTCCCATAGTAGGATCATGGGAACGAAACTATAAAGCATAGGCCCCTTGTGTTTCCATTTTTCTTTCTACACACATGGAACAATGGTCGCCTAACTCCCCTTACCACGCGACAATTTTCTACAGGCCCGCTTGACAACCAGTTAAGCGAAAATGTTAGGAGCACATAAATTTCCCCAACGCACAACTACCATCTGATATCTTGACCCTTTGACCTCCAACTATGTTGGAGTTGGCCTATCTCATGAGTGCAAGACTCACTTCCTACATGATGGCCTGATCCCTGACTTCTAACCAAGTCATATAAGGGAACCTTCCTCCTTCATGACGACCTGACCCCCAACTTCTGACCAAGTTAGATCAGTATGGGAACCTTCCTCCTTCATGATGGCCCAACCTCTGACTTCTGACCAAGTCGGGGTCGGCATGCCACTCCTCGTTGTCACACCCTTTCTTGAAAGCAAGCTACCTGACTTCTGACCTAGTCAGGTTCGACATCATTCCTCCCTTGTGATCACTGTAACACCAACTCCAACCTTCGAACTCCAATCCATCCTTGGGACGTATAAAATCCTCTTGGTTTGTGCACTTGGCTGCGTGATCTCAACAGTGAATCCGAGTTTGACACGTTTAGGGTTTATCTCCTAAGTTAGAATAAGGTTAAATAATTCTACTCATTACGAGGTGGAAATTCACTTCTCTGCATCAAGGTAACTTGCTACCCCTGCCATGGCACGACTAAGGGACTCTACCCTTATCTCTAGTAATGAAGCTGATGAGAGTTCCTCTGATCCTTCCTTTGTTACATATGCTCCCAATGTTGATCATCTTCATCCAACTTTCTCAACCAAATCTATAGTCTAGAAGTTCCACAGACCTCTTGAACAACTAAAAATCTTAACTTTGATATCAAGAAGTCATTAACTCTTGAAATGATTCTACCCATACTATGCTTGGGTAATAGATTCTGTAATAGGTTTCGGCCCCTCTTGGTTTCCTTGTTTTTAACATGGAATTCCAGGCATATCGGTCCTAACACATTCTTGTCCATTAACCACCATGGGATTGGTGTGAACTCTGGAAAGGTGTTACCTCTCATGACACATGTCGACAAGGCCCAGATATTCACTAAGGGTATAAGAAGTTCAAGGCCACTATGCAGAACCTTCCGGTTCCCCACCAACACCATAAGGATGCTGGTGAAAGATAACTAGTTTGTTGAGGATGCAAGGTTGGGTAAGACTTCTTGCAAGAACCTTATGCCAACTCCATGCTTTGAGGGAGAAACACCTCTTTTGTTGCTCTCATGGCATACTCTGGTTATATACACAATTTTGAGCCGAATATCAAGGGTAATAGGGAATTTCAACCCTTCTTGCACAAGTGGGTTACATGTAATCTATGCATGAATAAAATGGGCCTCTTATCCCTTTGATTCCCATTAGATTTTTCCCACGACCCTGCGATTTTATCCTCTTTGGCCAAAGGGCCATTATTTGTTTTGTAAAATTTAAACATTTTATTGAAATATAATTCAAAATTTAATTACTTCAATCTCGAGTTATTCATTGTTTATTAGTATATCACAGGCCTAAAATAAAATCTAGGGACACTTTTGTATAGTATTCTACTTCTTGTTCGAAATCCATGATTTACTTTGTTTATCTAACAATATAACTCATTTAATGATTAATATAAATGCACAAATAGGCCAGAGTTACCATTACTGCTATATTTTCACTAAGATGTTATCTTCCACATAAGTAATAATATCATACAACAAACACAAGTCAAAGCAACATCATACAATGATTAATTATCCACAAACAAGGTAACAAGCACATGTCCAAAACTAAGATAACATCATGAAATATCATTTGTCAATAGGCAGTAACCTCTGAGGGTAAGTACTTATCTTAGATTTATAAGGTCACTGGTTCAGGGACAAGGAATCTCCACCCAATCATAGACAACTAAAACCATAATTACTTGTTGCAGCCACAACCTCTAGGGATCCCAAGCTATTATAGGGCTCCAAAGACTAGAAGCTCAGCCCACAACCTCTAGGGAGGCTGAGAACCAATCCCCTTCTTTTCTCTTCTATTATATTTTATGCTTTGTTGATGACCTCCACAAGATGTCTGTAGACCTTCTTCCTAGTGTGGTTTGCCATTTTTCTCTACTCGGTTGTGCTTTGTTACGAATAAAATATATAAATAATGTAAACAATAATAATCATAAATAATGATTAGTTAAACTAGTAATTAGGCTGAAGAGGCATGTCTAAATGAGACACAACTCTCCATGAAGAGACACTTGCCTAATATATAAGCAAGCATGTTGTTCTCATTGTAAATCATTCATTCTTATTCATATTTAATATATAATATTTGTATCTTCATGGATTTATTTATATTCCAAGTCTTCTGGAGTAATTAATCTGAAGAAGGAACTTTGTTCACTTCATTGGTATACAAATATAGAAGATAAAAATAAAAAATAAAAAGGAAAAAAATATATTAATGATATATATATAATATATATAGTTATATATTATTATATATACTATTATAGCTATAGATATATACGAATATAGTATATATATATAATGAAAATATAAGAAAAAAAGGAAAAAAAAAACAGGAAAGAGAGGTCAAAGATAAAATATATTAGAAAGAGAAGAAAAAAAATAACAAAGAAGTAAAAAAAATATACATATAACAACTACCTGTAGCCGTCTCTTTTCCGCATAGTTGGCATAAAGACTGCATTTCTACCATCGCAGAGTAGGTCAACGCTTTTCAAGAGCTGCCATAAGAGCCCACGACCATCAAGCCAAATGAATCATCTACAACCGTCGTTGTTTTCACCATCAAAACTGCTGCATAGTCACTCCCTTCTTCTTTCAATTATTGCACACCGTTCCACACTGTTGTGTCCACATTATTGCAAACAGGCTTGCGCTCCATGAACAAACTGCCTCCACAGCTATGTACCTGTAGCTACTTGCAGTGGGCTTCCACTGTCCGCACCAACGCCATGCCTACGCCTTGCTCCGACCATCCATAACCGGTAACCCTCCTACGTAGACAATCTAACTACACATTCACCAAGCCTTCGCTCCATCGTTTTTACGTGTCACTCTTGGTCAAAGAGTCTTATCTTTTACATACACGGTCGCATCTCATGAATTAAGAGGGTTATTATATGTTTATATGATAAATTAACTTACAAGAGTTATATGATAAGATTTTACCTTTTCCACTAATATTATTAAGTAAATTGTGGTGTTTGGAGATACCCAAACAACAAGGAAAAGTGGGTCTCAAAAAAGTATATATAAATTTATATAATAAAGTTTAATAATATATAAATTAATAATTATTAATATATAAATAATTTATAATTAATTTAAAAAATTAATTATTATATAAAATTAAGGAAAAAAAATTATTATAGAAGGGTGAAAAAAAGAAGCAGAGGAAAATTTAATTAGAAAAAAAAGGGTGTTTGTATATATATATATACTAAAAAGAGGAAATTAATAGAGTCAAGGTTATTTAAAAGAGGAGAATATTTGAAAAAAAATATATAGAAAAAAGGGATTTATTTAAAAAAAAAGTGATTTAAAAAGTATTTAATATTCAAGAAGCAAAAATGGAGTCTAATACAAAAATGAAGGCCATAAGATTCCCAAAAACCTTACCCAGAGATGGTAAAGTGTTATTTAACATTAAAGGAAATCTTGTAGGAAGATATGTTATTATTTCTATTTCTTTGGCAGAAGATGCAAATTATATGTAGAAATTTCACCTGTAGATCAAACTGATATATGCAATGTCCTAAAGCATAATACTTGATCTAGTTCTACAAACCATTAAGCGGAAGCATAATCGATTTCATGAGCAACATCAAGCATAAACACATACAACTAATCAAGAGAAATAATCAACCATAACACAAGATATATCACTGGGGAAAGCACCAGCATACAACCCCTATCTGTATTATCAATCAAGTAGAAATCCTCTTCAGGTTACAAAAA
This sequence comes from Pinus taeda, assembly GCA_000404065.3. Lineage (NCBI taxonomy): Eukaryota > Viridiplantae > Streptophyta > Pinopsida > Pinales > Pinaceae > Pinus > Pinus taeda. Next base: position 191,534 of record APFE030439325.1, read on the forward strand.
GAATCAACTCAAGAGCTATCCTGCTCTTTCTGCAATCAGAAGATCCTGATGATCTTCAATCAAAAGATGAAAATCATGGACTACCTAGGCCTCAATATAGGCCACAAGTCCTCCAATCTCCTATAATAGATCCTTATGAGAAATATCCAAGCATCTGATAGTACACTGCCCCACATCTGATCTCAACTAGGTCTCTGACAGAACTAACATGCAACAGTTATCCATGAGTGAATCCTCAGTTATCTAAAATAATAGTTGTCACATTCATGCAAGCATTAACAAACTATATTTTATTATTTTAACAACTTGTTAAAATAATCTAACTGGACTTGACTAGTTAGAACTAAGTCAACTAATTCTCTCATTATAGAACTCATACTTATTCCCTCAATCAGTGGAGGAAATTAAGGATAAATTCCTCAATCAGTGGGACAACTCATGTGCATGCTTACAAAGACTTCAAATTCGAATTTCCTTAACTAATTAACTCAAATGAATTAATTAATTAATTTTTCCCACTGTTGTTAACACCAAAATTAATTTTACTTCCTATAGATAGACTAGGGACTGTTGTAAAGAGGAAGTGACACATAAATGTTATTTTTAGAACTTTCTATTTTTAGTAGTCTCACCTCTCACCCAATGTGGCCAATGACCTCACTGGCCAAACTGCTATTCTTAGACATGCTATTTTTAGCACATTCTAAATTTAACATTTCTTGTTGCACATTTTTCAACAGAATGGTGTATGAGCCTCGTGTATAAGAACAATACCTGGAAAGGAAAAGCCAAAAAAAAGAGAAACCAAGTGGTTCAAAGCAGAATGGACATAAATAGGATTCTAAAGAAGGGAAGAGGAAATGGAAAGTGGGGAAGGACAAAAACAATACAATAAAAACACATTTGTGCAAACATCTCAACAACCACTACAACCGTTGTAACATTGGTGGTCACACAAAGGAAAAGTGTTGGGAATTACATCTAGAACTCAACCCGAAGAACTGTATGAAAGATATGAAGAAGAAAAATTACATAGCCATAGATATGAATAATGAGGTAGAAAGTAGCTTGAATGTGGATGATAATATCATATATAAATTATTACAAAAGGGAGTGAATTTAAATAGCCTTCAAAAATAGGAAGAGAAGGAGATGACGAAACTCTTCCATATAAAGATACAAGTCAAGAAGACAAAATTTGATGCTCTGTTCGACTTAGGATCACATGAGAATATAATTGCAGCAGAGTTGGTCAACAAACTAGGATTGAAAATTTGAGATCATCCATGTCCATTGGGATGAGTAAATAAGGATGTGGAATTCAAGGTAACAAAACAATGTATGATAAAATTTATTTTCAACATTTATTTTATTTATGAAGTTTAATTGTTTGTAGTTCCATTGGATGTATGTGGAGAGTTGTTTTGGAGTCCTTATATGTACATGAAAGATGCAATATTAATGCATATATCCAACCAATACAACCTCATTAAGGATGAAAAATCCTTCACCATCAACACAAAGAAGGGAAAATCTATAATTTTACCTGTTGGTGCTAACCAAGCCAATAAATTGATCAGTGCTAGCAAGATGTATTATTATTTTTAAGAGAAAATAAGTTTGTAGAAGAGTTGGTGATATCAAAGTCATCCCTAGAGGGGTGCACTATGGAGTAGATACAACAATTTAAAGAGTTTCTACAAGCATACAGGGGAGTGTCGTAGGAGCTTGAAGGGCTACTACCCAATACATAAGTGGAGGATGAGTTCCAACTATTTTCAGACTCTTTGTTGCCAAACATTGGGTTGTATAAGTTGTTTGTAATAGAAGCAAATGAGGTGAAGAAACAATTGCATTAGTTGCTAGAGTAGGGATTCATTTGACCAAAAAACTTCACAATGTGGGTTGCCCATCATAATTGTGCCTATGAAGGATGGGACTAGGTGAGTGTGCATTGATTACAATGAGTTGAGAAAATTTACATTCACAAATTGGTGCCCACTTCCAAGGATAGATGATCTGTTGGACTAGTTACAAGAAGAAAAATACTTTACCAAGTTGGGATTAAAATTAATATATCACTAGGTTCAAGTTAGAGAAGAAGATACCTAGAAAACCTCCTTCAAAACTAGACAAGGTTTGCATGAGTCATTAATCATGTTGTTTGGTTTATGTAATGCACTAACTACATCATGAGGTTAATGACTCACATATTGCACCATTTTCTAGATTCATTTGTTATTGTTTATTTTGATGATATACTAGAATACAATGTTACCTAGGAGGAGCACATCTCACATTTTATGAAGGTGCTAGAGACATCAAAGAAGCATCACTTTTTGGCAAATCTCAAGAATTGCACAACAATATTTAGTGTATTTAGAATATGTGATTGGTGGAGGAGAGCTGAAAATATATCCTACGAAGATGGAGGACATCATGAAGTGGCTAGTGTTTACCAATTTTTCATAGGTAAAGAGTTTCATTGGGGAAAAAAATACCAAAGGAAATTCATAAGCTCATTTCAGTAGTAATAGAACCACTCCATGCCATAACATGATTGGAAAGAGTTTCTAGTGGGGAAAGGGTTAGTAGAAGGCCTTTGAGAAGTTAAAGAAAAAATCAATCAACCACTAGTTCTTACATCACTGTACTTGCAACAATCATTTGAAGTGGAGACAGATGTGAGTGGATATGCTATGGGTGTGGTGTTGATGCAGGGAGGAACGCCTACATGATAACATTTTGAAGTATTTCATGGGGTGATTCTCAACTACCCTACATATGAAAAGGAGCTCTATGCTATGTGGTACAAACTGTTAAAAAATAGAAATACTATCTAATGGAAAATGAGGCAATAATCCACACAAATCACTTACTGCTATAGCATTTAGAGGCATATAGCAAGTTAAAATAGACCAAACATTAGAATTGGATGGGGTTCCTATAAAAATTTCATTTAGTGACCGAGTACAAGAAGGGTAGCACAAACAAGTTGGTTGACATTCTTTCAAGGCCACCTACACCAAATATCACAACTTTGGGAACTCTGATGCACATGGAACCTTTCAACCATGATGCATACAAGTAGACATATACAAAAGATAAGGACTTCAAGGATGTGTTTTAATAGTTGCAAAAATAGAGTCATGCAGGGAATGGTGATAACACAATTGACCATCATATCTAGAATGCGTTAATCTGTCTAGGCTCTACAATTTATGTGTTCTTAAAGGTAAGGGATTGCAACTAATCAAAGAGGTTCACACCTCCAAGGTTGCAAGGAATTGGAATGACCAAGGATCAACCAAAATTCTCCTATTCGTCTCTATGGTTTTTAATATATTGTTTAGGCATGCACGATCCCCATCCCAACTCTTAATAACAAACACATTCACACTCTCATTAAGTAGTCATATGAATTTTATTGAGATTGTTGAGCTCTATCGTTCCTTATCAAATTGAACATTCATGTTAGAATATTATTGTTTAAATTGAGCTCCATGGAGAACTCTTTGATTGCCATGCTATACTTATATCTATCATGGTAATATACAATGAATTCATGAGAAAACTCTATTAAAGTGATTTCTTAAAGTTCTTTGATGACCTTAACCATCTTCTAGGTTTTAATGCACATCTTGCAATTTCATGTTTGTCTTTCATGCTTATATCTTATGAAGAGGGGCAAGTCTATTGTTTTAATGAATCTTTGTGTGTCACATTGAGTATCACTTTATAGCATTCACCCATTTTATTCATTTTAATTGATCAAGAAAATTCATTATTATAAAAAGAAGACTTCCACCTCTCTAAAAATGAAGAGGGCTTCTTTATTCCCCATAAGGCTACCCTAGACATTGATCCTCTTTCCCTCCTGGAAAAATTTACAAACAAGGATTTGATTATGGGCTTACCCATCCATTGTACATGCACTTACTCTTGGTTGATCGATATTGCCTCAATACCCAATTAACTATATTCATCAGATTGCTTTGTAAAGTTTGATCCCCTTACTAGTGTCTAATGAGTCTTCCTCCATGTAGACACCAATATTGACTTGATGATCTACATTTTATTATGTGATCTTAACACCTAAAAGAACTTGAGGCCGACAAAGTCTTTGGCTAGATCTAGTGATCTATAGATGAGTATGACCAACACAATATTTGTTAGGTCCCTATAATACTAGTGTATTCCCTTATTATTATTGTCATTGTAGCCTCTTATTGTTATTGTTGTGCCCATGTTGTCTTGATATTGTTATTATTCTGCCACATAGAGGTCCACTATTGTTATTGTTGTGCCCTTACAAAATTATTGTTAGGTCGGCTTTGACTATAATGTGACCCCTTAGACTCCTATATATAGAAAGAAGGTATTATCATTTGTATCATCCAAGAATTGTTCACTTGTGTAATGTAAAAGAGGTTTCCCCCTCAAAGACATTGATTTTGAAGTTGTTTTTCATCTTTTCTTCTATTTTGTGAGCTGATTTCATAACAATTGGTATTAGAACCTTGTATTCTAGGGTTTCGTTGCTTCAAACAGGTCATCATGAAATTTTCACTATAAATTTTTTTCTACGACATTTCAGAAGCTAAAATAAAAACCCATTTCAGTCGAAATCTTGATGAACCTTGGGTCTTAATTTTAGATCTTGTCTAGCTATATTTTCATAGATATGATCCAAGGAAGTTAGGGTTTTTGCATGCTTCCGAATTATATCTCGAATAGGTGACCTAGGGAAAATTGTCATAACTTTCTCTCTGAGCATCATATTGAAATTCCATTAAAAGGTACAGAAAGAGGATGAACTATAGTTTTACTTTGTATCAGTTTCAGGTCTAAAAGTTGAAACAGGTACACGTGGCACTTCACACAAGTTTTTTTTTTCTGAACTAGTCTATAATCAGGTCATCGTGGGAGATTTGGCATAATGCTTTCTTGGAGAATCCAATCATGATCATACTTGTGGGGTTGGAACGAGGACTCAAATTTCTACCATAGGAAGAAAGTTTAGACCTTGGAGATCTGAAATTACAGAGATACTAAAAATTCAATTTCGAGTTCCTACAAAGCCAAAAAATGTGTGGTCTTTTTAAAATTTTGCATAAGTTTGGCTTGAAAATTAGTTTGAAGGAATTGTACAATTTTGTAGAATTTTTCTACAAATCAGCTAGCTCTGATACCATGTAGAATTTTCTCTACAAATTAGCTAGCTCACTGATATCATGTAGAAATTTCACTTGCAAATCAAACTGATATATGCAATGTACTAAAGCATAATACTAGATCTACATCTACCATAAACTTTACGGAAACTAATCAACCATGAGCAACATCAGGCATGAACACATATAACTGATAAGAAGGAATTAATCACACATAACACATAATATATCACTGGGGAAAGCACTAGCATAAAACCCCAACATTGTATTATCAATCAAGTGGAGATCCTCAACAACATACAAAAAGAATTAGCTCAAAAGCTATCCTGCTCTCTCTATACTCTGATGATGAAGCTCATGGACTACCTAACCCTGTATATAAAATTTGCACCTCAGGTCCAAGCTCCTTTTTCCTTGCATAGTTTTGATTGGAGTCCAATTACAAAACACATGTAAATTGGCCTGATCATACCTACTGTCAACCTCAGGTCCAACTATGCAATACTTGAGGACTCAAGTTCCTCCTGCATGCAACGAATACTTAATAGAAATATCCTAGCATCTGATAGTACATTGTCCCACATTTGATCTCAACTGGGTCTCTGACATAACTGAAATGAATCAGTTATCCATGAGTGAATAAACAATTATCTGAAAATAAGAGTTGTCACACGCATGCAAGCATCAACAAACTATATCTCATTAATTTAACAACTTGTTAAATTAATCTAACTAGACTTGACTAAGTTAAACTAAGTCAACTGATCCTCCCATTATAGAACTCATCCTTAATTCCTCAATTAGTGGAGCAAATCAAGGACACATTCCCCAATTAGTGGAGAAATAATTGCATGTTCTCATAAAGACTTCAAGTTTTCTTTTCCTTAACTAATTAACTCATGGAGAATTAATTAATTAATATTCCAAACTGTTCGTAAGATCAAATTCGAATTTACTTCCTATAGATAGACCAGGGACTGCTATAAATAGGAAGGGACCCATAAATGCTATTTTTAACAATTTTACCTCTCACCCAAGGTGGTCAAAATGCTCATTGGCCAAACTGCTATTTCTAGAAGTTCTATTTTTAGAAGTGCTATTTTTAGCAGTTCTATTTTTAGCACTTACTAAATTTAGCATGTCTTATTGCACACTTTTCAACACTCCCTCTCAAAAAGAAAGGCTTCCTCTCGAACCCGATCATGTAACTCTAGAATGTTCTGCATGAAACACATCTACCAAGTGCGGTTTCTCCAGCAACACTCGGAATAAAAAAACTCCCAACTGACCTCTCTTTTGAGCTAGAAACATACTCTAGTGTTGAAGCTCTACCTGCTGCTGACAAGTGCTTCCTCTCTAACCTCTGCACTACTACAACATCTCCATGCATCTCGCACCGTTCCACCCTTCTCTGTGCTACCCTGCACTGTGCAACACACTTGTGCCTCTCGCATTGCTGTAGCCTACATGCTCTGCATTGTCATGGGATTCCCTGCACTGTAGCTCTCTATGCCACTCCATCTGCATCTGTCTCTACCCAATCAGTCAGTTCTTGCTACTCCACATCAGGGCTCCTGTAGCAAGGTCTCATCTAAGAGGTTGGGTACCTCAAGGATCCAGCCCCTCCTCCTTAGGACGATCACTCTATATCGCCCCACTTCCTACCTAGAGGTATGGATGCATGTGATCCCTCTACCCACCTGGCTTAAAGTTTCCCCCTACTGGAGGTCTCTACATGAGTAGATGTCTCTACTCGATCTCCTCTCAGCTTCTCCTGTTGTGGTTGCTCCACAACCTCCTGAAGCTACTACACCAATCGTGGCTCCTCCACAATCATCTGAGACTTCTTCTGGCGCGACATGTTAAGAGGTAATATACCCTCCCTCTCAACCACCAAGTCTCCATCAGTTTCCTTGCTACTCAAGGCTTTGCATGCATCTTGAACCTCAAGAGCATACAGGTTCTTGACCCGTGAACCGATTTGCTTCACTTGTCTAGTAATGATGTGTCTAAGGAAAACCTTTCCCTTACTGAAGACTATATCATAGCCTCTGTCTTTCAGCATCACGATCGATACTAAGTTTCTCTTCAGTCCTGGTACATACTTGACATCGGTTAAGGTAAGGTGAGATCCATGCTCCCTCTGAAAAATAACCGTGCGTACACCTGAGACACTATACTTCTCATCATTACCCATCGCTATGAGTGTCTGGAGATCTTTCTCCTCCAAAGTACTGAACAAACTCTTGTCGCTAGTCATGTGGAAAGAAGCTCCACTGTCAAGAAACCAACCACTTCCCACCATCGATGAAACCATGCATATAAAGAGTGTGAAATCTAACTCAAACTGTGAAGCAAGTGCCTCACCTTCAGATCCTTCCCCGGATCCCTTCTTGGATTTCCTTTGTGGACAATTTACAGTATAATGGCCCACCTCATGACAACAAAAGCATCACACTTTCTATTTGTCAACCTTCTTCCCACCATTGGAAGAACTAGATTCGGAAATAGAAACCTTCTCCTTCCCCTTCTTTTCCTTACTCGCTAAGGCACAATTCTCCCCATCCTCCATGGATGAAGAACCATCTTTGGTGCTTCGTCTAATCTCCTCCTGCATCAAATCCGACTATAGTCGTTCCAAATATGGTAGTTTCTCTCTTCCATTAATCGAGTCCTAGTAGCTATGCCAACTCTTAGGAAGGCCAAGGAGTGCTAGACTCACCATATCATCATTAGCTGTCATGACCACTACACTTGCAAGCTCATCCCTGCATGTGATGAGCTTGGTCAGATACATAGAGATCTTCTCATCATTTTCACACTTGATCTTTCGAAGTTTGTCCTTCAGTGCCAACTTCCTTTGATCACTTCTATTTTGATATAAATCCTTCAATGTTTTTCACATTGCAAACGGAGTCTCCTGCCCATTGAGGCTCGAGACAATGTGATCTCACACTCCCTCCAAGAGAATTCTCCTAGCTCTAGCCACACACTTCTTCCATTCCGGCAATTGAGTAGCATCAATGGGCTTAAGGACTTCTTGATCAATGAAGTCCTTAAGGCCATTATCTTCCAATATTGCCTCCATGTGATCCTTCCAAGCTATATAGTTTGAGCTACCATCAAGGGCATACTCAAGCCTCAAACCATAGAACGCCATCAGTGCAATAGATGTGATAAGAACTTGAGATCTATTTCCTGAATAATAAACTTCGAATTCCTTCTTGTATATTGTTCTTCCTTGATCACCTGTGCTCTGATACCATGTAGAATTTTGTAGATTTTTTCTACAAATCAGCTAGCTCTGATACCATGTAGAATTTTCTCTACAAATCAGCTATCTCACTGATATCATGTAGAAATTTCACTTGCAGATCAAACTGATATATACAATATACTAAAGCATAATACTAGATCTACATCTACCATAAACTTTGCAGAAGCTAATCAACCATGAGCAACATCAAGTATGAACACGTATAACTAATAAGAAGGAATTAATCACACATAACACAGAATATATCACTGGGGAAAGCACCAGCATAAAACCCCAACAATGTATTATCAATCAAGTGGAGATCCTCATCAACATACAAAAAGAATAAGCTCAAAAGCTATCCTGCTCTCTCTGTACTCTGATGATGAAGCTCATGGACTACCTAGTCCTGTATATAAAGGTTGCACCTCAGGTCCAAGCTCCTATTTCCTTGCACAGTTCTGATTGGGGTCCAATTACAAAACACATGTAAATTGGCTTGATCACACCTACTGTCAACCTTAGGTCCAACTACGCAATACTCGAGGACTCAAGTTCCTCCTGCATGCAACGAATACTTACTAGAAATATCCTAGCATCTGATAGTACATTGTCCCACATCTAATCTCAACTGGGTCTTAGACATAACTGACATGCATCAATTATCCATAAGTGAATACACAGTTATTTGAAAATAATAGTTGTCACATGCATGCAAGCATCAACAAACCATATCCCATTAATTTAACAACTTGTTAAATTAATCTAACTAGACTTGACTAAGTTAAATTAAGTCAACTGATCTTCCCATTATAGAACTCATCCTTAATTCCTCAATCAGTGGAGCAAATCAAGGACACATTCCCTAATTAATGGAGAAATAATTATATATTCTCACAAAGACTTCAAGTTTGCTTTTCCTTAACTAATTAACTCATGGAGAATTAATTAATTAATATTCCAAACTGTTGGTAAGATCAAATTCGAATTTACTTCCTATAGATATACCAAGGACTACTATAAATAGGAAGGGACCTAGAAATGCTATTTTTGGAAGATGCTATTTTTAGCAATTTCACCTATCACCCAAGGTGGCCAAAATGCTCATTGGCCAAAATGCTATTTTTAGCACTTCCTAAATTTATCATTTCTTGTTGCACACATTTCAACAGGAATTAAATGGACATAATGAAGTATAATTATCATTAATTGATGCTCCAAAGAAAAAAAATGGAAACTCCTAGCAAGAAACCTAAAAGTTCTAGCATGACTCATGAAGAAGAGGAATAAATGCAACATGATATATCAAAATTACAAGACCAAGTGCAACAAATTTCACTCTCACAAAAACTAACAGAAGCTAAGATGGATGGTTTAAAGAAAAGCATAGAAACTAAGATGGATGGTTTAAAGAATAGCATGGAAGCTAAGATGGATAGCGTGGAAGCTAAGATGGATGGCTTAGAAGTAAACATTGAAGGTTTGAAGAAAGACATGGAAGGTTTGCAAGGAGATTTGACAAAGTTGCTACAAGAAATGCTTCCTAATGGCGAAAAGGTAGTAGAGGAAACTCATGATGAGAATAAAATAAATGTTAGTCATGATTTCATAGACTCTAATGTTGGATTGAAGACCCACCATGTTCCAAAGATCGATATGAGGAAGTTTGATGGGAAGGATCTCATAACATGGATACTACAAGTGGAGCAATATTTCGATCTCCATCATGTGAAAAACACACAAAAGGTACACATTGTGACTTTATATTTGGAACCCAATCAATTTGTATGGTATCAATGGTTTTTCTCTCGTAAACAAATTGTCACTTGGGCAATTTTTACAAAAGAAATGATAGCACATTATGAGGATACAAAAATAAACACCTTTTTTAGCCAATTGATAAATCTCAAACAAAAAGGTTCAATGATGGAGCACATTGAGGACTCCCAAAAATTGAATATAAGGGTAAAAGATATTCCAGAGGAGAATAGGATTGATGTGTTCATAGGGACATTAAAGGATAACATCCAACATGAGGTTCACCTTTGGGAACCTGATTCATTGGAGAAGGCATTTAGGTTGGCAAGAAAAGTTGAAAGCAAAATTATGGCAACAATGAAGCCTACCAATCACAACTATAAAGATGGAAATGTTGTTGTTCCTAGCCTTCCATAACCTACAAGGTTGACACCACAACAATTGGAAGAAAAAAGAGTAAAAGGGCTTTGTTACAATTGTGATAGAAAATACACTAAAGGTCATAAGTGTGTCGAGAAGAAATTATTTTACATAGATTGTGAAAAGGAAGAAGAAAAGGAACAAGAAACATCAAAAGAAGAGGATACACACCAGGAACAAAGCCTAGAGAAAGAAGAAATGAATTTGACCATATCTTGTAATGCATTGGATGGAATAACCACTCCTCAAACTATCAAGATAGAAGGACATATCAAGAAGAAAAAGGTAATAGTGTTGATTGATTGGAACAATACTCATAATTTTATTCATTGTAAGATAGTCAAGGAATTGAATTTCTTCCTATATCTAGCACCATAGTGTCAAGTGATGGTTGCAAATGGAAGAACCATAAATTGCTATGGAAACTTCCATAATATCAAGTTATCCATGGGAGAATATGTGTTGAATATTCTAATGCTTTCCATTCCAATGGGTGGTGCTGATGTTGTACTAGGAGTCCAATGGCTACAACCTTTGGATACGATAGCTTTTAATTTTCAAGAATTTCATTTATTATTATATTATTTTTTATTATTTTTATAATTTTTAATTTTAATTATAATTATAATTTTTTATAATTAATTAATTAATTTATTTTTTTTCAGAAGGAAAAGAAGTTGAATTAAGGGGTATCGCAAAGAAACTGGGAAAGATAATCAACTCTAATGGCATGACAAAGCTTCTAAAGAAGAACAATGTGGCGTAATTGCACAATTATGTTCGCTAGAGGTTCCCACATCGAAATCATCTATTTCTCCAGGTCTCCACAAAGTCTTCGACAATCATTCCAAGGTATTTAAGACTCTCGAAGGCCTCCCACCTATTCATGATCATTATCATGCTATTCATTTGATTCCAAGAAATGTTCCTCCAAACATCAGGCCTTACAGATATCCCTATGCCCAAAAGAGTGAAATTGAATGTATGGTTGCAGAAATGCTAGAGACTGCTATAATTCAACCTAGCCAAAGTTCTTTCTCTACTCAAGTACTATTAGTACACAAGAAGGATGGATCATGGCGCATGTGTTCGGATTATAAGGAGCTCAACAAGCTCACTATTAAAGATAAATTTCCCATTCTTGTCATTGATGAATTATTGGATGAATTACATGGAGCAATTTACTTCACCAACTTGGACCTTCATTCATGATATATCAAATCAGAATGAAGACTAAAGACATTATCAAAACAACATTTAGAACTCACAAGGGTCATTATGAATTTTTGGTCATGCCTTTTGGCCTTACCAATGCACCTTCTACATTTCAAGGTTTGATGAATTCCATTTTCAAACCCTTACAAAAATTGTGTTAGTATTTTTTGATGATATACTAATCTACAACAAGTCTTGGAAGGATCATGTTTAACATGTTGATAGAGTGCTCAAACTATTAGAGGAGAAACAATTATATGCAAAAACATTCAAATGTTTCTTTGGAGTATAAGAGGTGGAATATTTGGGTCATATTTTATCTCATGAAGGTGTGAAGGTAGACCCTAGCAAAATTAAAGCCATTAAGGAATGGAAAATCCCCACATCCATAAAGAGTCTGCGAGGATTTCTTGGGTTGATAGGGTATTATCGCAAATTTGTTAAGAATTATGGGAAAATAGCAGCACCTCTAACAACATTACTAAAGAAAGATGCATTTTCTTGGACTCTAGAAGCAACGAAAACCTTTAAACATCTTAAAGAGGCAATGTGCCAAGCACCGTCTTAGCTACGCCAGACTTCACAAAAACCTTTATTGTGGAATGTAATGCCTCGGGAAATGGATTTGGTGTTGTTTTATGCAAGAAGAAAGACCCATTGCTTTCGAAAGTCATCCAATCAAAAGAAAATATTTACACAATGTTATTTATGAGAAGGAAATGTTGGCAATACTACATGCACTTAAGAAATGGAGACCTTACCTAATGGGAAGACACGTCAAGGTAAAAATAGATCATGATAGTCTTAAATATTCTTTACAACAAAGATTATCTTCAAAAGAGCAACAAAAATGGGTCACAAAGATGTTGGGTTATGACTTTGAAATCATCTATAAAAAATGGAAGCAAAATGTTGTTGCAGATGCACTCTTAAGAAATGATGAGGATGTGGAAGCATTTCTTAGCACCATTTCTATTATCCAACTAGATTGGATAAACGAAGCAAGGGATGAAGGGAAGAATGACGAAGAAGTGGGAGCACTCATTCAAAAGTTACAACAAGAACCCGGTACATCTGATACATTTAGTTGGAAAAATGATTCGTTATGGTACAAAGATTGCTTATACCTACGTAAGAATTCCCAACTCAAACAAAAGATTTTTATGGAATTGCACACCTCTCCTTTAGGAGGGCACTTAGGATTTTTAAAAACTTACCATAGGGTTAAGAAGGATTTTTTTGGGATGACCTTAAATCTGATATTAAAATTTTTGTGGCGGAATGTTTGGTTTGCCAACAAAATAAAGTTGAAACAATTAAGACCCCAGGTCTATTACAACCTTTATCCATTTCAAGTCACAGTTGGGAGGAGGTTTCAATGGATTTTATCACAAGGTTAAACAAGTCTGAAGGAAAGAGTGTCATCATGGTGGTAGTTGATAGACTTACCAAGTATGCACACTTTTGTGCATTATCTCGTCCCTTTAAAGGCAATACAATTGCCACTGCATCTATGGAAACAATTCAAAAGCTATATGGAAACCCAAAGATTATTGTAAGCGACATAGATCCCATTTTCACTGGAAATTTTTGGACATAATTATTTTCTTGTCTGGGTACTCAGTTCACTCATAGCTCATCTTATCATCCTCAATCTGATAGGCAAACTAAGATAGTGAAAAAATGTTTGGAAGGATATCTTTGTTGCCTTGTATCTGATAAACAGACACAATGTTTCAAATGGTTGCCTCTGGATGAATGGTGGTATAACACTTCCTTTTATACTGCAGCAAAAATGACCCTGTTTATGGCACTTTATGGATATCATCCACTGCCCATGACATCATATTTAAGAGAAAACTCTAAGTTTCAAGTAGTGGAAGATCACATCGAGCATCAACAACAAGTTCTCCAACTCTTAATGGATAATCTCACTTTTGCACAGAATAGAATGAAACAATAGGTAGATCAACATCGCAATGAAAGAAGTTTTGATGTAGGTGACTGGGTAATTCTACAGCGATAACCATACAAACAAATGTCCCTCAAGAAAGCTAAGAAGGATAATAAATTATCAACAAAGTATTATGGTCCGTACAAGGCATTGCAAAAGATTGGTACTATGGCATACAAATTGGAGTAGGGGAAATTTTAGGGGCTAATATTCGCCCATGGGCTAATTTTCTATACTTTTTCCAAAAAAAGATTCGCTAATTTCCATTTTTTTGTAAAAATGATTCGCCCAAATTTTATAGAATGAAATTGTTTTACCCTAAAAATCTCTAACAAATTATATATAGACTATATAAAAATATTATAAATTTGAATATTTTTACAAAAATATCTCCAAGCATTTTATAGATTTCATATTATGGACTAGTGGGATTCGCCAAGGTTTTTAAACTTTAAGATAAATTTCCATCCTTAAAATTTTCCCTGAATTGGAGCTTCCTACAGCTTCTCAAGTGCACCCAATTTTCCATGTTTTATGCTTAAAGAAGGTTATAGGTGACAAACTCCCAGTTCGAACAATATTGTCAGAATTTGACGAGGAAGGAAAAAACATATTGGAACTTGAAGCAGTCACAGAGAACTCGACATCTACAAATCGATCAATTTTAGAGTATCTCATCAAGTGGAAGAACTTACCTGCTGAAGATTCCACATAGGAGCATAAAAATTTTATACAGAAGCATCCAAAACTACTCAAGCGTTGAGGACAACACTTTTATGAAGGAGGGGAATGTTAGGTCCCTATAATACTAGTATATTCCCTTATTATTATTGTCATTGTAACCCCTTATTGTTATTGTTGTGCCCATGTTGTCCCCATATTGTTATTATTGTGCCACACAAAAGCCCACTATTGTTATTGTTGTGCCCTTATGTTAAGTCAGCTTTGACTATATTGTGACCCCTTAGACTCCTATATATAGAAGGAGGTCTTGTCATTTTTATCGTCTAAGAATTGTTCATTTATGTAATGTAAAAGAGGTTGTCCCCTTGAAGACCCTGATTTTGAAGTCATTGTTCTATCTTTTCTTCTATTTTGTGAGCTGGTTGCATAATAATATTTCTTGGCATAACCTATTTTGGGAGCCTCTAATGATAATAAATGAGTTGAGTCCCCGACCACTATTGCAAATATTCATTTTCTTCAACATATACAAATTCATCTAAAGAGAAGGTGTGGAGGAAAATTAAACCCATAACCTCCATTAACAAGGTGGTTTAACAACGAGAACTTGACCAATTAAACTAACCATCAAAACTCTTTTACATTTGAATATTCTATATCAATAAAAAAAATATATATTTATATATTTGATTGAGTTTAAATATAATAAACTAAATAACTATCAAACATTTTCTATTGATGTTTTGGAGTGTTTCCTTAGTTACTATACTGTGCCATTTACTTCATACAATTCATAAAACTTACTTTTATTAACCATTTAAACATAATCAATAAATATCCATAAAACTATAAATACACTTTTTAACGTAATCAATAAAAAAAATATATATTTATATATTTGATTGAGTTTAAATATAATAAACTAAATAACTATCAAACATTTTCTATTGATGTTTTGGAGTGTTTCCTTAGTTACTATACTGTGCCATTTACTTCATACAATTCATAAAACTTACTTTTATTAACCATTTAAACATAATCAATAAATATCCATAAAACTATAAATACACTTTTTAACGTAATCAATAATCTTAGACGGTTAACTTGTTTCTTTATTTATAAAAAAAACAAAAACAAAAAACAAACTAACGTCACAAAAATGACACTTGGGGCAAAACAAAAACAATTTTAAGACATGCTCATACACATATCAATATATATCTATCAATATATACATATCAATAACTACGTGTATGGCTCTGCGTGATATTATCCAGGTCTTTATCGTGAGAAAAACCTTGCCGGAATGGATTCTGTCGGGCTGCGGAGTCCTGCTCAAACAGTAGACATCCTCTAAACAGGCTGAGGCAGCAGAGATTCCACTGCTTCATGTCCGACTTCCGAGACAAACGACTCCACTGGCTCGAGCTTTACAGGGGCGTGCGACGGATGAACGAGAACATCATTGAAGGCGCCGGAATATTTTCGCAGACAGAGGTCGAGAAAAGCGACCATGATTCCACCGGAGAACCTTCGCATTGGCTCCCGCGCTGCCCCGTTCTTGCAGAGGCAGTAACTCGTCTGCCCCCTCACCCCTCCAGTCGTGTCGTCCAAGAAATCCATATGCCCGTAATCCGACGCCACGAAATGATAAGCCGGCGCCGAGCATTCGCTGTAGAATTCACGGTGGTTGAACCGCTCCGGAGCGCAGGCAGGGAACAGAGGGTTTTTCTTTACCGATCCCAAGCCCGATCCGATCACCAAAGTCGGAATGCCGGAGTCGAAGGAATGAGGTTTAAAAGTGAGAATCCGCGGCTGACTCTGCACGCCACAGGGCAGGCCATCCACTGGATCTACGTCCACCAGGGCCGAGAATTTTAATTTTGTCGTCTGCGAGGTTCGACCCAGGACCAGCCCGAACGCCACCTTGCCGCCGCGGCTGTGCCCGGCCATGGCCACACTCTGCAAGTCCGGCAAAACCTCGTTGGGCAGGTAAGAAGACAGCCCCACCGGCAGCCAGTTGCAGATCGCCGCGGCATCGGCTATTTCCGGTGTTGAATCAGCACAAGTTAAACAGTACATCTGCAAGTAAATAAATGAAATCGGTTCCCGTTAGTCCGAGGGAGGGCATGCGTATATGCAGTGAATATATATGCACACGAGGGAGGGCATGCGTATATACCGTGAATATATCACATACCTGAGGAGCAATTGCGATGTATCCATGGGAGGCGACGTGGTTTAGAAGTTGGGTGTAGAAAGAATTAAGAAGCAGGTAGCCGTGGAAGAAGAGGACGACAGGGTACTCTCCAGGTTGGTCTGGCAGAGCCAATAGCAGGGGCTTTGGTGCTGCTGCCGCTGCTGTGTTGGCTCCATGCGTCGTCCTCTGAGGTATTGTGAGTATTCGAACTGGGAACCGGCCTGCTTGAAATACTTCCTCCCATGGCTTCTGACCCTGCTGTCCCATGATTAATATCCTCTTTGTTTGTGTTGAAGAAAGGCTAACACAAATATCCTCCTCGTTTGTCTTGAGGAAAGATTTATATGTATGTTCCTCGCCATAAATACTATCGTGGAATTTTGACAACCTTCCTTTCCGTGACGAGATGGAGTGGCAAAGAAAGAGGGTAAGGAAATTGTGATATATGTGGTGAGGATTCAATTTTTAAATAGTTGTGATATAAATGGCAGATGGGTTAATGAATTAATTTATTTATTTTTAATTAAGGTGTTTAAAAAAATTTGTTATTTATTATTATTATTTTTTTCAAAATTCAAGGTTTTATATTAGATTTTCAAATAAAGATACATGGGTAAATTGGTGTGAGTCGAGGGAATTCCACTCAAAGAAAACTCTATTTCTTCTGTATAGACTCAAGACAGCTAAACACATGTACTAATACATATTCACTACTTATTTGGGTTTATAAGACAAACACTAGAACATAGACCAATTAGTAGACATGGCGTGCCCCCAACAATAGTTGAACAAACAAAAATAATTCTTGAAATATGCATAGCAAGAGGTGCCTTTCCTCATAGAACCGACAAAAACCTTTGATTGATAGGGGCAAAACAGACTATCCTGCCAAAAAAATAAGGTCGCGACATAATACATCGTTGTCATCCCATTGGAAAGATGCCCACGCTGGGCTAACTAAAGACACTTGAAACGCCATTTGAGAAGTCTATTTTCTTGATACCACTGAAACCATCTGCTCTTAATCCTCCTCAGACGAAGAGATTGTCGTCCTTCACGAACACTAGAACCAGGCGACTCCTCATGGCCACCACCCTCTGAGTCTTAGCAAACATGGATTTCTACATGCCTCAACCGGGTATCAATTCCATCCACCATGAAACACATATTACAAAGCATTCTCTTAACATCCTCCAATGATGCAAAGAGATTGTATTTCTCCACCTTTTTGTCTCTGAGAACTAAACCTAGTAGAATCTTCATTTTCCAATGAAGGGCTACTAAGTTTAAAAATTGCTTCTTCCTACTTCTTGTATGACTTGGGCCTGGAACCCATCCACCCAAGCTTCAAGGAGCTCTAAGTTAGACATTGATTTCCTTTCTTCAACAACCTTCATTTCCAATCTCTAATTTCCAAATGCACATTTGAAGGGATAACGCTGAAGTATGAAGCCATTGACTCATGTGCAAACGATCATGCACCTCTCTGACTAGCTCAAGCAACACTTCCACCACCCCTTCGACTTCTTCGACATTGTCTTGGAGGCATGTTGGAGTCAGAGAGGGGCTAAGGTAGATCTTTATAGGGGTTTCCCCTGTCTACAAAAGTAGAAAACGACCAACTTCTATCTTCTCCTAGGTTAGGACACCAACAAAAAGAGTCTTCACAATAGCCCCAAATAAAGTGGTTGTATTTGGAGAGTAGACCACCAACACACACCAGAGGCGACACAAACTTCACGAAAGTTTTGTACTCTTCCACCATTTGACCTATAAAATCCTCCTCTCAGGTTTTGAACCAAGCATAGACTCCAACCCAACAGACCACAATACGACCCCTAGACTCAAATTCAAAACCCCCACATACCCACACCCCACCCTGCAAAAAACCACCCATACCAAATTTCCACAACAAAATATTAACAGAGTCAACAACAAGGCCACTTGTGGTATGACACTAAAGGAGCCAAACAACAAGCCCCAGGCCCCAAACCAAGTAGACAAAAGACACTCAGGACAAAAGTAGAAAACAAACTGGGTCAAAGAAGAGCACACCCAAAACAACCAAACCTAGGGAGAACCACAAGCTACCAAGGCTCAAAGACCTAGAGTCGAAAAATGGAAGCAAAACTTACAGACTACGCACACCAAACTGCCAGGAGATGCACACCGCTCCGTCACCCAACAATAAGCCCATGACCAGAACACCAACTTCCCAAAGCTTGTGAGGGAAAGACTTAGAAATTCCCTCACCCACAAAGAAAACCCACGAAGGAAGTCTGTCAGAAAAGCTCTCCATAACTAGAGATCAACTGATGAGCAGACTGAGGCTGAGGAATAAACCTCGACACTCACACCTCCCTTGACGCTACCTGCCATCAAAACGATCCACCACTAGCAAATAAACACCATGTTCATGCATGCGAGGAGGATGCCACATACTCCAAAAATTAATGAGCGCGTGATTGCCTTAGGGTGGTGTGCACATAAACCCATGCCCTGTCCAATATCCATTAACACCCCCAAGAGGGGTGTCAGTTATCATTAATAATAAGGATTATATTTCAAATAATTTATTAATGTTTTTAATTTTCATGTTTGATTGATTTATAAACATTGGTTTACAACATGATAATGCCTTTAAATAATTTCCATTTTGATTTGCTTTTATCTATATTTTATTATGATATAACATTAAATCTATCATATAGTTCTTACTTAAAAGAATTATTTTACCATCATATTGGTGTATGCACCATTTTATGTGTTACTTACTAAAAGCTTCTCAAAGGAGTTTAGACACATTGTTTTTATGAATCTCCACTTAAATTCGCCTGTTATGAGCATTCTCGACTCGTGTTAATATGAGAATTCAAATCACATTTAGTTTACATATTTTATGTTTTTGAATCCCATGTTCACCATAATGTTCAACATATACAAATCATGGTAACCGGTCATCACTTCTACTTCATTGTTGGCATCATCTCCTAATTCCCAACCAATTGTGCTTCCTTTTGTCCCTTGAAACCTTTAACAATCTATTTACTTTTCCAAAAAAATATGATTTATTTATATACCAATTAAAAAATATTTATATATATTTGATTTGCAAATTTAAATACAATTATTTTTCATTTTAATATAATTACTTCAAAATATGATATATATAAAATCTATGCAAATCCACAAGAACCTAACCCCAAAAGTGTAGGGGAAAATTGAACCAGTAACCTCCATTAACAATGTTGATTTAGTGACATAAACTTACTAATTAAACTAACTCTTAAGATTTTTTTACATTTTAATATTCTGTATTAGTAAAAAAAAAATATTTATATATTTGATTGAGTTTAAATATAACAAAATAAATAACCATCGAACCTTTTCCATTGATATTTTGGAGCGTTCCTTTACTTGTTATATTTTGCTATTTACTCCATGCAATTCATAAACAAATTTATTGATATTTGACTAAAACTTACTTTTATTTCCAATTTAAACACCATCAATAAATATTCACAAAACTAAAATACACTTTTCACTCTTTTTTTGGCTCTATAATTGATAAAAGAAACAAAATATACATGGATATAAAATAAATAGTTGAAAAATCAAAATACACTTTTCACTCTTTTTTGGCTCTATAATTGATAAAAGAAACAAAATATACATGGATATAAAATAAATAGTTGAAAAATATATTATAATTCTATTTTCAAATTGAAAAAAAAAAAATCACTTTTGTAAGATACATTAACTTGTTTAGTTACATCCAAATAAACAAACTAAATAAAACAATTTAATACATACTATGATACAAATATCAATATATGCCTACTAAAAATATATTTATATTTATATGCTTAAGTTTCAAATCTAAATTAAAAATTACAATAACTACTTGTGTGGCTCTGCGTGATATTATCCAGGTCTTAATCGTGAGAGAAACCTTGCCGGAATGGATTCTGTCAGGCCGCAGAGTCCTGCTCAAACAGTAGACATCCTCAAAACAGGCTGAGGCAGCAGAGATTCCACTGCTTCATGTCCGACTTCCAAGACAAACGACTCCACTGGCTCGAGCTTTACGGGGGCGTGCGATGGATGAGCGAGAACATCATTGAAGGCGCCGAAATCTTTTCGCAGACAGAGGTCGAGAAAAGCGACCATGATTCCACCGGAAAACCTTCGCATTGGCTCCCGCGCTTTCCCGTTCTTGCAGAGGCAGTAACTCGTCTTCCCCCTCACCCCTCCAGTCTTGTCGTCCAAGAAATCCATATGCCCGTAATCCGACGCCACAAAATGATAAGCCGGAGCCGAGCATTCGTTGTAGAATTCACGGTGGTTGACCCCCTCCGGAGCGCAGGCAGGGAACAGAGGGTTTCTCTTGACCGACCCCAGGCCCGACCCGATCACCAAAGTCGGGATGTCGGAGTCGAAGGAATGAGGTTTATAAGTGAGAATCCGCGGCTGAGTCTGAACGCCACGGTTCAAGCCATCCACTGGATCTACGCCCACTAGGGCCGAGAATTTCAATTCTGTTGTCTGCGAGGTTCGACCCAGGACCAGGCCGAACGCCACCTTGCCGCCGCGGCTGTGCCCGGCCATGGCCACACTCTGCAAGTCCGGCCGAACCTCGTCGGGAAGGTATGAAGACAGCCCCTCGGGCAGCCAATTGCAGATCGCCGCGGCATCGGCTATTTCCGGCGCTGCATCAGCTCCAGCTACACAGTACATCTGCAAGTAAACAAATGAAAGCGGTTCCCGTTAGTTGCAGGGAGGGCATGTATATATACAGTAAATATATGCATACGAGGGAGGGCATGCGTATATACAGGGAATATATCATATACCTGAGGAGCAATTGCGATGTATCCATGGGAGGCGATGTGTTTTAGAAGTTGGGTGTAGAAGGAATTGAGAAGCAGGTAGCCATGGAAGAAGAGGACGACAGGGTACTCTCCAGGTTGGTCTGGGAGAACCAATAGCAGGGGCTTTGGTGCTGCTGCCGCTGCTGTGTTGGCTCCATGCGTCGTCCTCTGAGGTATTGTGAGGATTCGAACTGGGAACCGGCCTGGTTGAAATACTTCCTTCCGTGGCTTCTGACCCTGCTGTTCCATGATTAATATCCTCTTTGTTTGTGTTGAAGAAACGCTAACAAAAATATCCTCCTTGTGTGTCTTCAGGAAAGGTTTATATGGATGTTCCTCGCCCTAAATACTATCGTGGAATTTTGACAACCTTCCTTTCCGTGACAAGATGGAAGGCAAAGAAAGAGGGTAAGGAAATTGTGATATATGTGAATTGGGTTAAATTTTGAAAAAAGTTGTGATATATTTGGTAGATGGGTTATTTATTTATTTTTTAAATTTAGATGGGTTATTTATTTATTTTTTAAATTTTAATGCTTTAGGTTAGACTTTTAAACAAAGATATATGGATAAATTGGTGAGAGTAAAGGGAATTCTAATTAAGGAAAACCTTACTTCTTTGGCATAGATTCAAGATAGCTAAACACATACACATATACATATTCATTGTCTATTTGGTTTTAAAGGACAAAAACGAGAACATAGATCAACTAGCAAACATGGCGTACTCCCAAAAGTAGCCGAGCAACCAAAAACAATTCTCGAAATGTGTATGGAAAGAGGTGCCTTTCCTCATAGAACCAACAAAAAACTAGTGATTGATAAGGGCAAAATAGACTATCCTGCCAAAGAAGCTAGACCGTGACATAATACGTCGTCGTCATCCCATTAGAAAGATGCCCATGCTAAGCTAACTAGAGACACATGAAACATTGCTTGAGAAGTCAATCTTCTTGATATCGTTGAAACCATCCACTCTTAATTCTCATCAGACGAGGAGACTATCACCGGTGCATGAACACTAGAACCAAACAACTCATCATGGCCACCACCCTCTGACTTGCAAGGAACATGGCTTTCTACATGCCTCAACCAGGCATCAATTCCATCCATCATGAAACACATATTATGAAGCATTCTAGGCATCAATTCCATCCATCATGAAACACATATTATGAAGCATTCTCTTAACATCATCCAATGATGCAAAGAGATTGTATTTCTCCACCTTTTTGTCTATGAGAACTAAACCTAGCAGAGACTTTATTTTGTAATGAAGGGCTAATGAGTTTAAAAATTGTTTCTTCCCGCTTCTTGTATGACCTAGGTCTGGAACCCATCCACCTAAGTCTTCAAGGAGCTCTAAGTCAGACATTGATTTTATTTCTTTACCAACCTTCATTTCCAAATCTCTGATTTCCAAATGCACGTCCGAAGGAATAACATGGAAGTATGGAGCCACCAACTCGTGCAAACAATCATGCGCCCCTCTAACCAGCTCAAGCAACACTTTTTCCACCCCTTCGACTTCTCTAACATTTCCTTGGAGGCATGTCAGAGTCAGAGAGATACTAAGCTAGATCTTTATAGGGGTTTCCCCTGTTTGTAAAAGTACAAAATGACCAACCTCTATCTTTTGTCAGGTTAGGACACAAACAAACAAAGTCGACATAATAGCCCCAAATAAAGTGACTGTATTTGGAGAGCAGACCTCCAGCACATGCCAGAGGCGACATGAACTCCACGAAAGGTTTGCACTCTTCCACCATTTGACCTATAAAACCCTCCTCTCAGGTTCCGAACCAAGCACAAGCTCCAACCCAATAAACCACAATATGACCCCTAGATTCAAATTCGAAACCCCCGTATACCCACACCCCACCCTGCAAAAAACTACCCACATTAAATCTCCATAACAAAATATTGACAAAGTCAACAACAAGGCCATTTGCGGTATGATACTAAAGGAACCAAATGACAAAACTCCAAGCCCCAAACCAAGCAAACAAGAGACACTCAAGACAAAAGTAGAAACATACTCGGTTAAAGAAGAGCGCAGCCAGAACAACCAAATCTAGAGGGAACCACACGCTACCAAGACCTAAAGACCCAAAGTCAGAATATGGAAGAAAAACTTACAGACTCCACACACCAGACTGTCAGGAGATTCACTCCTCTCCATCACCAAGCGACAACCCCATGACCAGAACACCAACTTCCCAAATCCTGCGAGGGAAAGACTTAGAAATTCCCTCCCCCAGAGAGAAAACCCACGAAGGAAGTTTGCTAGGAGAGCTCTCCCTAACTAGAGATCAACTGATGAGTAAACTAAGGCTGAGGAATAAACCCCGACACTCACACCTCCCTTCACACTACCTTCCATCAAAACGAGCCACCACCAGCAAATAAACATCCTATTCATGCATGCGAGGAGGACGTCACGTGCTCCTGAAATTAGTGAGTGTGTGATTTCCTTAGGGTGGTGGACACATAAACCCATGCCCCGTCCAATCTCCATTAACACCCCCATCAGGGTGTCATTTATCGTTAATAGTAAGGGTTATATTTCAAATAATTTATTGATGTTTTTAATTTTCATATTTGATTGATTTATAAACATTGATTTACAACATAATAATGTCTTCAAATAATTTCCATTTTCGTTTGCTTTTATCTATATTTTATTATGCTATAACATTAAATCTACCATATATTTCATACTTAAAAATAATTATTTTACCATCTTATTGGTGTATGCACCATTTTATGTGTTACTTATTGAAAGCTTCTTTAAAAAATTTAGACACGTTGCTTTTATGAATCTCCACTTAAATTCGTGTGTTATGAGCTTTTTCGACTCGTGTTAATATGAGAATTCAAATCACATTTAGTTTACATATTTTATGTTTTGAATCCCACATTCACCATAATGTCATTTGCTTTGTTGCATTTGTTGGAAACAATGCTAATACTGAGGGGGAGGGCGGCGGGTGAATTAATATTAAGGCTATTTCAAACTTTTCTGCCAATTTATATTTAACATTTAAACTTGGCATCCATTCATGTGAGTAATCAACAATATATCATGTGCAGTAACATAAATCATCACATGAACACAAGCACCATGAGCAACATACATATTGGACATAGAGCAACTACTCTATTACATCAATCTATTTGTGAGCCACCACTCACAGGAAGCACCAACTCCCTTTGATTGTTTGCTAGCACCCACTAGCAGGAAGCACCAGCTCCCTTCTTTTGTAGACACCTGATCAACTTACCAGAAGCACCATATGAAGCACCATTTTTTTTTCTTTAGATTTTGGAACAGGAAGTTGTAAGATGACGTCAATTTTTGTGGGATCAAATTGTATTCCAACACAAGAAATAAGATGACTAAGAACAATCCCTATAGTTTGCAACATGCGATAGTTCATATTACTTAATGCAATGTTATATTCCTGACATATAATTAAAATCTTTTCTAAATTCTCCAAAGCTTCATGAAATAATAACCATATACAAAGAAATCACACATAGTTTTCAACAGATTCCTGAGCGAGATAAGGAAAAATGGCTAATAATATTCTCTGAAAGGTGGCATGAACACTGCATATACCAAAGGGAAGTAATCTATTAGGAATATGTCCCCTATGGAGAAGGTTGCTTTATTTTAATCCTCTATCCTCTAGTGCTATCTGTATTTCGTTATACCCACTGAAACCATCGAGAATGGAAAAGTACTTCTTGCTAGCTAATGTGTCTAAAACCTAATAAAGGCATGGGAGGGAGAAGTAGTCCTTAAGGGTGGCCTTGTTGAGTTCTCTATAGTCTATACAAATTCACCACTTCCCATTTTTCTTAGAGACTATCATGAGGGGTGAGACCCATTAGCTATTTGAAATTGGGCAAACGAAGTTGGCATCTAAGAATTTCTATAGTTCTTCTTTGACAACTTCTTTTGAGAGTTGGGTTCATTCGTATATGGGGATGTTGATAGGTCAAGCACCCTCATGTATGTAGATATGGTGCATACAAGTTTCAGAGGAGATGTTGTTCATATCATGATAGCTCTAGGAAAAGGCATTGGTGTGTTTTTGCAACATTTTAACTATCTATTCTTGTTGAGATGTATGAAGCTGAGAATTTATGTACAAGGATTTGGCTGGGCTGATTTCAATAAAAGTGGTGTCAGATCTTGGTATATTTATGGCTGATGTAGAATTCTTAGTGATGATGAGTTGTTAGGGTTACAATTTCCTTGAAAATCGGGGCTAAAAATTGTTGATGCAAGTTTCATTAAAATCTAATTTTGTATTAAGCTATAAAATTTCTCCTCCATTATTATCTTGTCATGCCTTAAGTGACCCTATTTTTTTTTTCTACATCTATTCCATTACCAAAGGACGGAGGACACCATATAAGAAAGCTTGATATGTTGTAAATGTATGTTATTTGATATATCTTATGTCAAAGATATGCAATGTGGATATGAATGATGGCTAATGTTGATGTACTCATTATGTTTTTCAACCTTATCTTTAGATGCCATGCTAGCCAAATGTATGAATATAAATGTCATGAAAATGTGTTTCTTGAAAAAATATGCAAAGGTTAAAGAAAAAGGATATATGTGTTATTGCCTTTCACTCTGATCGCAAGTCACTGAACATTGGTTATGTAAAGGATATATGATATGACAAGGATATATTGTTGAAATTGATTAACCTGCTATTGGTTTGCCAGTCCTGAATTCACCAAGTATGACGTGGCTTTATGCCACTCCAAATCTTAAATGCAAAACAATGAAATGGGCAATTTTGGCCTAGATAATGAATGCACATGTTTGTATTAATATTGAGGGCCAGAAATTGTTTGGGTAGAGAAATCAATGGTTCTTCACAATAAGGGTTTTTGCATGGAAATCATGCATTTCAATATTGGGTATTTGGGTTTATTTTGGAAAGTTTATTCATTGTAAGTTGCACTATTACTCTGCTTGTTACTATATCAAGTTGTAATTGTGAAGGGTAAATAGTGGATTTGTCTATTGAGACTGTGGAGTGACTGATGTACCTCCTTGTAGGCCGTGTTTCGATTGAGAAGGGCATAATTTGGGTAAATTGATATTTACATAGTTAATTACACATTTGAGTTGTATTTTGGATATTGGTTGATGGCTCTTTGTTTCCTTGTATTTTCCATGTCTTTGTTCATACTACCAATCATCATTATATATTCGCCCCTTCTTTATCATGCAAACATTTTTTTCTCTACATAATCTCTTCAATTACAATAAATATTATTAGCAATTCCAACAAATTATTTGCTCTATTTTCAATGGTTCAAAGCCCTATTTCGATCTAGGGTTTTATGAAAGGCTCTGGTTATGAGCATTATACAAAGAAATTTCATAGAACACTCTTGGTTCATGGAAAATTGTGAATTCCTTCATAGAAATTGTTGGCTCATTTTGACTTCAAACCCTTGTTTGACAATAAATCCGTCTAATTATGTGATTTTCCCTTGTCTATGAGCTCAAATCCTCATTTTTTTATGAAAAAACCCTAACCTTAGTAATACATGCATCATGCCATTTGTTATTATTCAGAGTTACTACAACTATGTTGGAAAAATTATTTGCAATCCCTGTCAATTTTATTATATGTGACAGGATTCAAGAAAGGGTCGAACCTACAAAATTGAAAATAAAATCAAAGCAAAAAGAGAAAATCAAGTGCCTTGAATGGCATTTGTCCAAAAACTGAAAAAGGGCATGTTCTCAAAATATTTAAAAGGGTTTCTTTCCCTATTTCAATTCCTTGTTACTCCATTATTCATTGTACTCCTTTCTTTCACCTCACAAACCCTCATTTTCCCTCTATATGAGAGCTCATTAGTTTGTGTCTTGAATGCAAGCTCATTGTAGTGATTTTAAAGGGAAACATTATGATATTTTTAAGTATCAAATTAATTTGGTTATTTTTTATTGTTAATGTCGTTTCTCATTTGCAGACATGAATTTTAATGCATGAAGACCAAGTAGGATGTGGTGAGACAAAGGAAACCAACCTCCTGGTATTTGGGATACCGGGAGAAACAAGAAAATACATTTATTTGTTCAATTTAACACAGACTCAGAAGAATTTCACCACTTGGCCACCATTGGGAACTTGTTTTTAGGCTCTCCCAATGTCACTTGTCAACCCCCTATTTTTCAATGAAGTGCCTCTCCTATGAGGCCCTTTCCAAGCATTCACAAGATTCCCGTGTAGAACCATGTCTATAATGTCTGGGATAATATTCAAAATGATGGCTAGAACCCATCAATAGAGCCTCCTCATCTAGAAGACAAAGGCTTGGGACAAATCCTAATTAGTCCCGCTTGTCATGCGCCTACTCATTCTCACTCCTCAACTACTCATTCATATTCTTCTCCATTTGAAGTGTCCAACCCCACTTCCAATCACAAACACACTGTGCATGTTGCTACTATAGTTACTCATACTAGCCTTACCAATGATCCTGCTACTAAAACTATTGTTTTTGTTCACTCTGCTTCTAAATTTGTTGATTCTGATCAATTATCTAAAAAATATGCTAGTCCTAATTATGAAAAGTTTGATGCCCTAATTATAGTCATGTTTTTATAGCTACATCCATGAAAGAAGGAGATAAAGGAAAGTAGATTGGGTCTAGTGAAATTCTTGAAGAATCATCCACATCCACATCCACACAACAACCAATGGTTTGAATTAAGAAGCTTTTTATTGAAATAACTCATAACAAAACTGTTTTCTCTTACATATTTTGACTTATTATGTTGTTGATACAATTTTTGGGTTCTCATGTGGTTTTGGAGGTAGTTTTGTGATAAATTTGGTGATCATTTTTCATGGACATTTCTATGCACTTATTTATGGACATATTATATATAATTTGCGATTATTAAATGAGAGTTAGTTTGATAATTGACTATTATGTGATGCATGCTTAAGATGGGAGCATAAGGGATTATCATGCATGATTTCATTTTCTTAAAAAAAAAAAAAATTATGAAATATGATGGTATATATGGTTGTGGATCTTGCCTCCCTCTCGAGTCACCAGATGTTCCCTATTTATTAGGAAACCAACATTTTTTTTTCCTCCTTACCTATCCAAGTTATTTCATTATTGACCCAAGAAAAAGTAAAATAAAATGGTCACATAACCGTCTCAAAGAAATCTTGACTATAAATGCTTGCTTGAAGAAGGAAAACAAGACTGAAACTTTTACGCATAATATGGTATGATCTAGTTTGATTACTTCGATTTTGGGATAATTTGTTGTGTTGTTTAGATATTTGGGGCTCATAAAACCCTTGTTACAAAGATTCTTTTAGATAGTAACAATGAATGGAGGTATGAAAGCCTCACTTGCTAAGTAAGATATCATTTAATTTGGTCATTGATGATATTATAAATGATTTATATTTTTCATACTAATAATTGCATTTTGTGCAGTAATATACTAACGTCTAAAAGGTTTGATTGAGCCAACTGCAACAAGGCCAAGGCTTATTTATTGCTCTTTGTAACTTGCATTTGACTTATAGAGTTCATAGATGTAGTCATTTATAAAGGAGATTCTTGTGACAAATTATTTTAATATGTTGAGTTTGAATTTATTATAGCTAAACAATAATTTCAAATATACTCAATGAAGGATTTATTTCTTATCCTACCATCATGTACCTTATTTATACTATTTCTTTTTTTGACTTTCTTATTTGCAGTATCTTTTGTATTATATATAACATCTATTTTGTTGATAAATTTCTATTTTAAACACATACAATGCACTTTCTATTGAAGTTTATTTTACACGACTATGATTACATGTTTTGATTACTTGTCATACATGTTTTGTGTTTGATAATTGTAAATTTACCTTCTATTAATCACTTTAATTCTATTTTTTTTTTTTTAATTTGTGATGGTTATTTCTAGCTGATACAAATATAGAGATAGGAGAACCATATTGTTGTTAGTTATATTTAACTATTAGGTTGTTACTTCAAAGTTGTAACATACTCTAAGAAGGCTATAAATTCTGGGTAATGTTCCCATATTTCTTGGTTTAGCCCACCAAGGATTCAAAAAATGTTGAGCAATTAGTGTCTTTATTTCATCCATCAACAAAAATGTGATCAAATGGATTCAAATTTTGCAAAGAGTCTAGATTAACAAGAAAACCATGAGCTTGGCTAACTTTGGTATATTATTTGAATTGCATGATTTGATTAATTGCATAAACAAACTAGACATTCTCTTCATCATTGTTAGCATTGTCAAGCCATAGGGTATTTTTAAATTTCCAAAAAGGATTACGTGGGGAATTACTGATCCAGGAAGATCTAAAATGGCTCAATATTAGAAGTCCTCAAATCTCATCAAAACTAACACCAAATTGTAGAGCTTGATGCGCTGATTCCAAGGACATGAAGAACACCTCAATCTAATCTGTATGAGGAAGTTATGTTCATCTAAAGTTTGGCACAAATAACAAAAAATATGTGTAAGTGGGACCCACACGGTGCCTCGTGGCACTCCCATATGATGTGATGTGGCAGCCCAATAAGCAGGCCCAAGTGGGACCCATGGTATTTGACGTTGCAAGTTCAAAGGACTCATGGTAGAGTTGTTGATTGGACAAGGTGAAAGGTGGCACACACGTGAACTAATGAGGGCCTTCCATGTGGCCTAATCACATGGCATTGTGTGGCATCTTGAATTAGGCCCAAGTGGCCTTGAAGTGCATAACCTCAATTTTTGTCCTATATGTATGGTTTGGGGCTGTTTCAATCACACAGGGCATACAATCCACATATACCATATCTTATATGGTTTAAAACAAATCCAACATATATATTTAAATTAAAACGAATTGTTATAACCAATGCATACAACTAATATATGTTGTTATATTAAAAACAACAACATATGGGAGGCCAACGAGTTTCACCCAAGGTTCTCCCACAATGATATGCCTTATATACAATGCACCAATCAGTATTCCAACTAGTAGTGTTGTGTTATCTACACAACACTAAATTATTTAAACTTAACCATGCCATTTGATGGGAGTTGGATCGTGGAGAGAGAGGCCAACATGCGATGGAATGGGGAATAAGAACCTTGAGCGCAGAGAACAAGGCTCGCCGTAGGCACGAATATTGAGGAATGTTTTGGATAATATTATAGAGAATATTCCATGCAATACTCTAAGGGAATATTCTAAACCATTGTGGCATGAAATTTGAAGAGGAGGTGACAATCAAGAACTTTGTTAAGTTTAGACTCATTTTTCTCAAAATTTCGAAGGAATCCATTGATGTAGCTAGAATTTGGATTTTTGCATCAAATGAAATTGCTCATGGCAAAATCCCACATGTTTCATTAAATGCTTGGCACAAATTTTGAGGCATGCTTGCACATGTCAGAAGGTGGTCGTGTTTATACTCTAATGTTGCAAAATTTCGAGGCAAAGTTTCTAGTATGGAGTATGTTGCACTTTGAGCGGCGGATTTTGGGTCATCCCCAGATGTGAGGTATTTCCATATAGTTGTCATTATTTTTCTGAGATAATATAGAGGTCTCTCCACTTTGAAGCTAGGCCCAAAGACGTAGCTCACACATTGTGAGTGAACTTTGTTAACAAATCTTGGTGCCTTGTCTATGTTGCCTTCTTTATATGTTTCTTCTTCGCGGATGTTACATTTATGGTATTTTCATACTCTTTAAGCAATTCTGTTGAACATCACTGAAGGAAAGATCACATATCATGTTGGTATCAGGGCAGTCTTCTTTGATGTGAATTATGAGTGTGGATGATTACCAAGAACAAACTCAAAAATGGTGAAGGAAAGATTAAGTCTTTAACCCTAAGGTTGGAAATGCAACATGAAGAAAGAAAATTGAGGACAATGGCATGCACATAGAGAATGAACAAGATTTCTATAATATCCCCTGACTTGAATATGTTATTGTGAATTTGTAAATATGGTTAAGTATGATTGTGTCTTGATTCTGAAAGACTTATTTGAATTAATTTGAAAATCAATTTATCAATGTGATAAATTGATAAAGTTTGAATGTACATTTTGTATTTAGAGTGTTGAGAATAAAATAATTAGCTAGAATTGATGCCGAAATTACACCTGGATGAAAGAGTTATTGCTACTAGTTAAAATTGATGATTTCGATTACCACTCATTAAGTCTTAGGCATGTAATATAAATGATTAAATTATTAATGATAATGGAAGTAATTAATCATTAACTTCCCTAAATGACAGGAAGCTACCTTGGAAAGTGGAGAAGTGGAGAAGTGGAGCTCATAAATGAGCTAGTAAGTCCCTTCCACCTGTGGGGTGAGGTGGAGGTAGTTACCAACTACCAACTAAATAGTAGAGAGGATAATCTACTTTTAGTCACTTGTTAGAGAAAAAAAACCACATAGAGGCAATTTGGTGGAAAAGCAAGAAAATGACAAACGTAAACTAGCAAAAATATGTGCTCGAGGGAATACTGCTTAAAGGTATCGAAGGTTGGGAGGAGCCAACTAATTCATGTATTAGTTTCAACATGTATTAACCAAGTCGGTATATTAAACTTTTATTTTGTGAGTAATACTTTAATGATATAGAGTATGGAAATTTGTAGTGCTTTTACTTTATATGCCTCGGCGTATATTCTAGGACATTATCATATAAAAGAAAGATTTTTGGAAAATAATCAAAAGGAAAACATGTTATTTGTTTAGTACAATTATAAATGCATTTACATTTCTTTTATATGTAAGTACAATGATGTATGTGTAAGAAATACACACACACACACACACACACATTGAAAAGTATACTATTGTAGATTAGAACTGATGTTGTATCCATATTTATAGTTATAGTTGGCTGGAATTCCAGTGAACTACCAATTAATGTAAATAAGAATATAGAAAATGACAAATACAAATATATATAATTTATTTTGCTACAAAAGTATATATTACTGTAGAATTGATAGTGTGTGGACTTGAGTTATTAGTAGATTAAATTTAAGATAAAATGTATATGAAAGAAACAAATATTTAAGTGTATCACTCGTAAATATAAGAAAGAGTTGTATTAAGACTTGTATTTAAAAAGAGTAAGTGAATACACAATAACTTGTGAAGAGTGAATGTAAGTCCTCAGAGAAAGGTTTAGAATTAATATTTGTATAACGACAAATTTAGCAAAAAGAAATAGAACAATATGACTATATAGGAAAAGTTTAGAAAATAAAGTAATTAAAGTTCACATGAAAAATAAAAATGAATTACAGTTCTTGTATAGAGAATTTGAGCAACAATATGAGATATAATATTATAGCCTCAAAAATTCAAGATGTAAACATTTCATGTATACATATCTAATTAGGAAAAAAACAAATAAATCTCTCTATTAACATTGTAGGTTGACATGACCATTTTAAGCTACAAATTAATAAGAACTATAGGTAAAAAATAACCCATAAACTATTACATAACATACACATAGGACCGTAGCTTAAAGGAAATCTTCCAAGAAGGAAGATAAATGTTTAAAGATCTATAATGAATAGAAAGTTTAGAAGGAAAATGGCCAAGAACCTTGAAGGAAATCTCTTGAAGGAATAATCATGAACACATAGGATATTTAGTCTAGGGGTTAGAATCCACTGACCTAGAGTGATGAATTCAAAATCTCCATAAGCCATAGGAACCCATAGTATCACTTTGAAGAAAAAAGGTTCAAAAATTTGATTTCATACACTTTAATACTTGAGAGAAAATAAGGTATACATTTACTATTCATCACACATTATAATATGAATGAATCAAATACATTTTAATTGTAAGGAACAACAAGTAATCAAGATTTAATACTGGAAGGATTTATGTGTTGGTGCAATCTCCAAAAGTCGGTACATAAAGAGGAAACTATGTCAGGGTTTGATATAAACTGTCTAAGGGTTGGGGTTTTAATTTATAACCTTGTACAAATTCTTCAATTAAAAGAACTAAAGAAAAAGAGAAAAAGAAAGAGCATATACATACAAAAAATATATAATAATTGAATGTCTAGTATTAGAAAATCCTACACAGCAATGGTAACATGTATTTCACTCAAACATATGATATACAAAGAAATTGTTATCTCTAATGGAATTTATACTATGTCAAAAACCCAATATTATGGGGAACTCAAAGAATATGAGAATATCTATAGTCGTACAAAGGGGATATGTTTTATACTTTTATAACCCTAACCGCAATAACTATATGAAGAAGGACAAATTATTATGAAATCAACTATTAACCTAATAAAAACACATTTTATTTTAAGCAAGATACCTGAGAGAGGGATAAGACTCCAAGTTAACACAACGCCCTAATGAATAGGAGTTTAAGCTCTTGCAAGAATTTATGTGCCAGTAACTTAACTATAGAAGTAGCTTCAAGGAACGACTACAAAAACTACCTATTAGGACAAGCATAATATTAACGAAAAATTAAACCTTAGAAGAAAAATAAATGGAATAACAATTTCTTAAGTAATGTCGAACTGAAACAAGATAATAGCCTCTTATTACGTTACAACTAGTACTGAGAATGCTAAGATAGGGTACAAAACCAATCTAACCATCAAAATTCATTAAAAGATCAAAACTTGAGCAAAAAATGGGGAGATTCCAATTAAATTTGCATAATGGAGAAAAAATGGAAAGCATAGACAAGGGTAAATACATATATATTACACTAGTAGAAAATGATGAAATTAGTGACTAGGTGACTAAAAAAGTTAGTCACTGCAATTATTTCAAGTGAATTATTGCTAAATTTGAGCAATTTTAAGTGACCGAACGAAAAATGACTAACTTAAACAACTAATTTAGTTTAGAGATAAAATATATGACTAGATAATATGTGACCAAACTAAAAGTAACTAACTAAAATGACTAATTTAGTCCCAGACTAAAATATATGACTAGATAATAAGTGACACAATTAATAATGATTAACGTAAATAACACATATTCAAACCATGTAAACAACACAAATGCAAACCTTTATAGGTGTATAGCCTTCATGCATGTGTGCGAGGGAAGGTGTTTGATATCTTATAGTATGTTTCCCTTCATCACCAAAGAGGCTTAGGCTATGAGTGGACTAGCCAAGAAACCCTCATAATTCATTCCTTTGAGTTTTTGGGAAATCCCAAGTTAAAGTCCAACTAGTGCTAATAGATGGTATAAAAAATGTTTGATATGGTTTTTAAACAAGGTCACTAGATCCGAATGCAACGTAGATGCCTTAGATTAATTATCGAAACCACAAAACCCATGGAAAAATAGAGAGGAATTACCGCAAACAAGAAAAACACCTCCCAAGAGATTGGAAATACATTCCATTCATGTTGATGACGAGGAAAATAAACGTTAATCTAAATACTCATTCTCACTCAGACTGAAATACAATGAAGAATTAGAGATGGTTGTAGAGTGGCAGAACTTTGCTTTGAACCTATTAAATGTGTAAAAGAACGAGTTATGGGTCAAAATACCATTTAAATTGTGGATAAGAGAACCTAATTCACCATCACCGTAGTTTTTTAGGTTTTCAATCCTCATTGTTGATATGTTCGAAAGAACCAAGTCAATGTGTCTATCACATATTATAACACATCCACAAAAAAAGTATTATATGTCGTCACATAGAAAGCTCTAGACAACCTGTGTAAGTATTATACCACATTGTGCATGCAAGCAAAGACTAAACATATGTTAACAAATGTGAATCAATGCAATAATATATTGTGACACAAGTGTGTAACATAGGATACCAAATGTTGAAGTATGGTAATGGTATAATGTATATAAAGTATGATCAAATTATATTGTTATATGTACAAATTTGTGCCAAGTAAAACCTCCTTAAAAGGAAATGAATATAAGTGAAGTGTAAATAAAACCATTGTAAAGTGCATCTTAATATAAAGCAAGGAAAATGTGTATAACATAAATTTTTATCAGAAAGACTTCATATAATTCTTAAGAAAAAGTAAAGTTATAACAATACAAAATATATGTATTATGATAAAAAAATGTATGAATAGCAAGAGGTTGTTTTCATTATAGTATTGGCAAAGTTTTGTTGGAACC
The DNA here is from genome assembly GCA_000404065.3 of Pinus taeda. Lineage (NCBI taxonomy): Eukaryota > Viridiplantae > Streptophyta > Pinopsida > Pinales > Pinaceae > Pinus > Pinus taeda. The sequence continues at coordinate 227,294 of APFE030439325.1, forward strand.
ATAGGCATATTAGATAAGTATACCCATTTTGAAAATTTCACCATGTGAAGAACTGTAACTACAAAATAAAGAATCTACAACACCTTTAAGCCCAGAAGGCAAGGGGTATGGATATAAACATTCAGGTAGATTTAATGATATAAGGAATTGAAATCTAGAATATCTTGGCATGAGAAGGTAAAAATATTTATGAAATTAATTTTATTATAGACAATTAGTCAAGGCTTGATCTTGATCTGGAGGTTGTAAAACAAAGGTAATTATAATTATAATTATTAGACAAATTAAAATGGTAGAACCTTTAAGTATAAAACTATCAGTCAACAATACAAAGCTATTGCTTTCTTATGTTTTTTGTTTTTTGAGTGTTAAGTGGGGTATATTACACTTTCCACGAGACCTTCTACTAGATGTGAGATTAGGTAGAGAATTTGTTTGCAGATTATAAAAGGAGAATGGTAAAGGAGGGAAAGAAAGAGGAAGCTCCAACAAAAGATAATGCATCGGTACACTGAGGAGGTGGAAGAGAACCTCTTGAATCTCCATCTGCAAGTTCAATTTCTTCCTCTTCCCTTGTTCATCTCATTCTCATTATTCACATAGTCATACAAAAATACTTCTAAAGCCATTTTTAAAGTTAGATGTGAAATTTGATCTGCCCATGTTTATTGGAGAAGCTAATGTAGAGAAACTAAATAATTGGATTAAACATATCAAAGTGTATTACCAGATACAACAAATCGAAGAGGATGAAGCAAATATTCAGTTGGCATCTCTTCGACCGGGAGGCACAACTCTTGTATGGTGTGAGAGAACATTTCAAAAAGGTAGTAAACATAATGGTAAACTCCTTTCATCATTGTTTGAGTTTGTTTCTGCATTAAGAGGATAATTTTACCCATTGTGTTATAGGGAAAAATCCATGATGGAGTGGCAACATTTGAGACAAAGTAAAGGTCAAGATGTTCAAAGTTTTATAGAAGAGTTTAGGAAGCAAGCATTGGCATTGCATATTCCTTTAGACTTAGCAGAAATTTTGATGAAATATATTGGCACTTTACACAATTTTCTTCATCATTCATTGTTATTGTTTGATCCAACTATTATAGATGAAGAAAGTGTGAAAACAATCCATCTTAAAAGCATGGGAAAGCATGAAAAAGATGACCATACAAAGAAGACAATGAAAACAAAGAAAAAGGAAGAAAATCCCTCTTGTGCTCATTGCAAGAAATATGGGAATGATAAAAAAGCATTGTTGGAAACTACATCTCGAGTTAAATCATAAGAGATTAGGTGGCAAAGGGAAGCATAAAATTATTACTACAATGCAACATGACCTGGGTTCTCATTTAGGCAATGAGATGAAGATCACAATTGTTGGGATTGTAGGTGTTCGACCAAAGATGGGAAAATAATCAAAATATGCATGTCTCCAAGAACTTGAGGAGATCAATCAGAGAAGTCAAGGAGAGAATGCTAAGTTTAGTAGATTTCTTCGAGAAGAAAAATAAGAGAAGAAGGGATTGCAACTTCAATTACAGGCCATGGAGGAGGCCTTGGTAAAGTTGTAGTGAAATGGAGGCTTAGCGACACCATCCTCACTTTCTCCAGAATCAACAACTGTGGTAAACAATGACAATGATTCTTCATTTTCATGTTCTCATTATGCTGATGATTTTGGTGCTTTTAAAAAGCATACTACAAACATTGGTTTGAAGCTAATGAATAAGATGGGATATGTAGGAAAGGGCGTAGGAGTTAATGGCCAGGGCATTTTGAATTCCATCCAAGTGGTGGAACTACCTTGATATGTAGGACTAGGCTATGTTAGGGAGGAAGATGGAACATTCTCCAAGTCCATTGAAGAAAGAAGCCTTAATGCCATCGATGAAAGACACTCCAAAGCCATAGAAGCAAGAGAGTCTGAATTAGCACAAGATGAGAGCACATCACACCATTCCACCGATTGTGATTTCCAATCATCTCCAAATGGTGGTGAGAATTTCAGAGGACAAGCTAAGTTAAATTGACCTCGCCAGAGCTGCACCAAATACAACCATTCAAGGAAGAAGCCACAACATAAATATCCCTCTCAATATCAAGAGAAAAATAAAGTCAAGAAAGTTTGGATGAAGAAAAACCATTACAACCATTTTAATAAGGGTGGACATCAGAAAGCCATGTGTTGGAAGCTCTATAAATAACTACATCCAAAGAAGGACCAAAAAGCACCTATGAAGGAACCAACTGTTGAAGCAGTTAAGGAAGAAGGACAAATACAGGAAGAAAGCCCATTGGCATGGTTAGGAAAGAGATGGGTTCCTTTTTAATTAGTTGAGTGTGGCTACCATTGTAAATTACATGTACCCTTTTAAAGACCCCATAGATGGGAAAAAACTTGTAAAAATGATGAAATGTATAACATCACTTAAGTATGCAACATAGTGATATTTTGGTCTTTTTTTTATAACAATGGATTTGGGTTTTGTTGCATATCAAAGAAAACATGTAATATCTATGAATGTAAAGTCTAGGTTCAAAAGTCCTTTAGTGGGGAGGAATGATCCATGAAGATCCAAAAAGGTCCAAAATTTGAAGTACTCAAATCTCAAAAAAATTGGCACCTACTCAGGGAGTCGATTCCAATGGTGTAAAGGACACCTGAATCTGAGTCCATATGAGGAAGTTATAATCATCTGAAGTTTGGTACAAACAACAAAACTTATGTGTAAGTGGGACCCATAAGGTGCCATGTGGAACTCCCACAGATTGCAACATGGAAACCCTATAAGCAGTTCTAGGTGGGACCCAGGGAAACTGATGTGGCAAGTTTAGAGGACACACGACAGAATTGTTGATTGGACAAGGCACAAGGTGGCACACACATGGACCAATGAGGGCCTATGATCTAGGAGGATCCCTAATGGTTTGAAAATCAAAATCCTTGAATCTCAACGAAACCAAGAGAAAATTAAAGAGCTCATCACAAGCTTTCCAATGATGCAAATTATGCCTCAATCTTAGTTCGTATGTATAGGTTATGCTCAATCAAAGTTTTGTTCAAAATTCATAAAAAAACAGGATTAGGTGATGCTAGATAAATTTGGAGCATCACCAATTTGGAGGTCTTGCCAAAGAAAAGACTAAATTTGGCGGAGCTTGGCTAAATATGGAAGAGGTTTTAGTTGTGGTAAAAGTTAGTGGCACCACCAACTCTAGCTGCACCTTGCTAAACTTGGCAGCAAGTGATGACCCAATAGAATGGGGCCACATGGTCTAATTAATGGGCACAACGTGGCATCCAATAAGTGGCTAAAATAGGCCCTAAATGAATCTAGAAATGATTTGGTTCAGTGGTCAACAAGTGTTGGCATTATGATTCAAGTGTTGTCCTTGATGGCAACTCACTCAGAGGTATGATACAGGTGATGGAAACTCACTCAGAGGACAGATCATAGTGCAGTAGGTAAAGAGAGAGATATACGCAAGTTGACTGTGATGAAAGTGCGTATATACGCAGGTTATCTAAACAAAAGGCGCGTACACGTACACATGCAGGTTCACAGAAGGAAAGGCGCGTACATGTCGGAAACCATGGTTTTGGTCCGTGGTATTTGGTCCATGGTATTTGGTTCGAAATGAAGACCCTAGGTATTGGGTCCAAGGTATTGGTTCTACATGGTTTTGGACCATGGTATTGAGAGAAGCCTAAACCTATATAAGGAGAAGATCATAAGGCCAAGAGGGGTGCATGAGTGAGCAAGTGATGAACATCTGATAAAGTGTGAGATCTAGATGTTGGTTATGGGTTGGTGATGCCTTGCTTGATCTGAACCAAGGAGGCACTCATGTGAAGGATGATGAACGATGGATTGGAATCTTAAGGCTTGGAATGATTATCATTATATGGTTTGATTATGGATAGACTAGATCTATTGACGCATGTTTATTGTATGAATGTTATGATCTGGGTATGTGCTGATGTCTGAAATAGCTGCAAAGTTATGAGTTAGAATTTGCAGATCTGTACGCGGGTTGTCTTTGGTAAAGGCGTGTATACATGCTTGTTGGGTTCGTCCAAATAGTGTATACAATATGAAGTATGATATTTGAAGTTGTTGTTGGATCTGGTTGTTGTTGCAGAATTATGTAGTCTGTTCTGTGTTCTGGTGACTGTGTTGTTGACAGGGTTTCAATATTGGGTGGTTCAGAGATTGATGATGGAGGTTGTATTGCAATGGTGATTGTTTTATGGATCCATTATGAAAATGTATGAAATGTGGTCCCTGGATGATTGTATGCCGACACCTACGTACTGGTAAACATATTGGCCAGTACAAGAGCCAAAGGGGTTGTAGCTCCCTTCCAGGGGCAGTCGGAAAACGAGTGAAGGTTGGAGCCTTCAATAGGCCAGTGCCTACGTACTAGTAAATGGAACGGCTAGTACAAAAGCTAAGAAGGTTGTAGCCTTCTACAGGTAGAAGCCTGCGTACTAGTAAAGGACTGCACCAGTACATTGTAAAAGAAGTTTCTTATTAAAAGGAAGACAGAAACAAATTGCAGCAGGTGTTTTTCACCCACATTGGGTTTCCACCTTATATCATGGTGTTCATGTGTGCTCTTTATGTGTGATGATCTATTCTGTTTACTGTTCATATGGTTAATAATGATCTGATGCATTCACTGAAGATGAACTAACTAAATCATAAAGGTTACT
>APFE030439325.1:235689-248772 GCA_000404065.3 Pinus taeda
TCCCCCCCCCCCCCCCCCCCCCTCTTAGTATTATTTCCAACAACAAGTTTATTTAAACGATTTGGGTGCATAGTTTAATTCCAACCATATATATGGTTGTTGTAAGTCACAAAATGGAGTGCCAAGGGGGAGGCTCGTGGGTTTGACATCGGGACCTCCTACAACCATACATCTTAATATAACATGCCAACCAACATGCCAACGAGACTCCACGTGAAGTTTTCCAAAAACAATAGTACTTAAACCCATTCGAATTGCATGGAGGTTTTAAAATGTTTTATAAACATATATTATATGCCAGTAGTTACGGTGGCAGTTTAAAATTTTGTATGGTATTTAAATGGGGCGTAATAGGTTTTGTACCCTAACCCATCACTGAACCAAACTCCAAACATAGTCACGGATTGCCATTGGACCAATGACCCATTCACTGGTAAAGTCTGCTAGGGAAATTTATTTAAACCCCAACCATTCGTTCGATGGAAGAGGGGCGCGAGTCAAGAGTGGGCAGAGGCCATGGAACTATGAAGTCAGAACTCAAACATTGTGGAACCTTGATGTGCGAAACTAGGAGGGAACGTGGTTTGAGGAGGAATATTCCCTAGAATATTCATACAGGGAATCCCCTATGGAATCTAAAAGATTCTCTAAGGTGCTAGAGTTGTAGGTGACAGAATATAGTCAAGTTTATACTCAAATTTTCAAAATTTTAAGAGGATTTCACTGGTGCAGTTTGTTTTTAGATCTAAGCAACCCATTTTCAGGTCACTCTCAAGATTGGAGGTTTAATGATGTATTTTGTCACATACTCATTTTCATTTTTGCTAAGATGAATGAAGATGCCTCCCCACAATTGAAGCAAGGTAAAGAGACGTAGTCTACACTGGCTGAAATTTGTTATTGAACATTGTGTGCATTGTCATTATGGTCTCCTTTATGTTTCTTCTTCTTTAAGTGTTTTCATATATGGTTTTTACATGATCTTTCATGCAATTCTTAAAACATCAAATGAAGAAAATATCATGAATCATGTTGGTATCAGAGTGGTATTCTTGCTGACGTGAATGATAACCAGGGCCAAACCAAGAAAGGGTGTAACAACCTTGATGAAAATTGTATGTAATAAAAGTAAATAAAGGAAAAATAATAACCATGAATGATGGGACAATTATTCCAAGATGAATGTTGGGCAGAATGCTAGTGATGGGGATCACTTGTAATTGTTTATGGCTAAGGAAATTGGCAAAGGAAGTGGCTAAGGCTTTGGAAAGGAAAAATGACATTTTTGGCACATTTATTTATGAAAATAATGAAAATTATGGGAAAAGAGAGGTGAAAGGTCAGGGGTTTCAAGTGAGGAGGAAATTGAAGGAAAATAATGGAAAATGAAGAAAATAGAGGCCTCATTCATAAAAGGCTTATGACGATCAATTGGTAACCTTTTTTCCAGTTCAGTTTTGGAGCTCTCCCATTATTCTCTCTCTCTCTAATACTCTTGGAGACTTAGATTTTTCTTGGTGCACTCTTGGTGGGTGTGACATACTTGGATTTTGGAGCAAGAAGGCAAAGGAAGAGCATGGAAGCATAAGAAGGCACCAGGGTCAACAACTACATCATATTTTCTTACAGGTACCTGTTGCATGTATACTTCCTTCATTAGTTTTGGCATGCATGGCACATGCATGCAGTTTCTTGGTTGTGATTTGTCATTAGCATGGAGTATTGCCTGGATCGATAGTGGATTACCTAGCCTTTCCATTTCCTAGATAGGCAAGGTGATTGTGGGTTTAATTTCATTATTTTTTTTTGGTTGGTTCTCATGTTTCCTTAGCTTGGGTTGAGTTATTAGTTCCTGGAAGCCCTAGGTGGGCACATGCTTTGGAAGCCAAATAACATCTTGGGTTGAGTTACTAGCCCTGGAAGCCTTGTTTGGAAAAATTCTCTAGAACCCCTTGGTGAGTTGAGTTACTAGTCCTAGAAGCCTTGGTTGGACAAATGCTCTCGAAGCCCAATGAAAATTGTGGGTTGAATTACTAGTCCTGGAAGCCTTGGTTGGAACAAATTCTCTAGAAGCCCTAGAAGGCTTGGAAGGAGACCAATATAATGATGGTTTTTTGATGTCTGACCATGAGGTGGAATCATTGTTTGATGGGTTGAGGTGGATGGCCTCTGGAATCTTTGGATGAGTTTCGATTGATGTGTTCTATGAGATACCACATTCATGCTTGGAATATGACATGGGGGTGAATGGCTGAAGAGAGATTTGACTTAGCCATTCTACGGTCAGGTGGAATGTGGAAGTCCCATCCCGAGTTTGGATTTTGCATCATTAATGAAAGATTATTTCTCCTTGTATTTATCTGATCATTATGTTGGATTATATGTGGTTTATAAGGCTGTGATTTCATGAATAATTTTGTCCCTATTATGCTGGTTATTTACATGTTTTATGACAACAACCATGTGTGTCTCTCATCATGTTTTTATGTATAATTGAATGATCAATGTATCTATGACCTAATGGATGGAATGATAGTTAATGTGTTGAGGCATCAATGGTTCTTAGCAATTCTCATCTAAGTATGAGATCCCTATTCTCAGGACTGTTAATCACACCTGTAGATTACACACTTGAGATATGTTTGATGAAATCCCTGTCATGGCTAGTAGGGTCCAGTCAAGGTCTTGAACAAGTATTTTCTTTAGTACTGTCATTTCCATGTTATTTTGTTGATTTGAAGAGATGGTTTAATTCTAGGCAGTGACCTAGGCTCTAGGCCTGGAAAAGTGGCTCAAATCCTAAAGTCACTAGCATAGCATTGACAGTTTTAGTCTTTGGTCACTGGCAGATAAGCTTGTGAGAGTGACTTTGGGTTTCTGACCGCCCTCATGCCTATAACATGGGAGCGACTGAGGCTTAAGTTGTCCAAAATTTCAATGGGACCCCAAGGCAAGATGCCTAAAGTATTGGATTGGTTCCTGAGGGTCCCATAGCTAATGTGGAATGTTTGTATGGTGTGTTTCCGTTGGTTCCACTTCCTTAACGTGACTTAGGAGCTCGAATCATATCATAGTGGCCTCTCATCGCATGTTTACCCCGACTGACCGGTTGCTTGGGTAGATGTGGTAGGAGGGTGTTAGAGAGTGGTATCAAAGCATGGTTCACCCCTCAGATTGGATGGGCTATGTGTTGGTCAAGCATGCATGTTAGTTGCATGTGTGTTTCTCACACTTGCAGTCCATGTGCTTGTTGCATTTGCATGATGTTGTTTATGGTTGTAGTGATGTCGTCATGTGAAACTTGAGACTATAGTGGAGGAATGCAGCGTTGTGAGTGTATGATTGGTTACATGTCAATTTATGTCCCTTACATTTATCATTGTAGTATTTTTTATTGCAATCTTGCTTGTTGGTTACATTTTTGTATGCTTGGTTTCATGTATCATTCTTGCAGGTATGATTTCTAGTATCGTTCATTCATGCTTAATCATACATGTTTATGCATATGTGTGGATGGTTACGCATCACTTATGCATGTTCATGGTTGCATGTGGTCAAGTGTATAGTGACGTAATGATGGTGGTTGTCATGCATGAGGTCGTGGTGTTATTGAGGTCATGCATTGATGACTGGACCCTAGCTAGAATGACAGTTGCATATTGGTCATATGCTTATGTTTTATGTTTCTATATGTTGTATGATTATGTTATACATGTATCACGTTGATTTGTTGCTCTTGTAAAAAAGTTATCCTTCCCGAGCTATAATAAGGTATGTTGATTTATTGTGTTTTGGTTAGATGACATGATACACCTTGCAGGAAGAAACATCAAATGGCTAGCAAGATGGTTGACTTCAAAGACTCTCGCTATGAATCCTAAGAGTAGTATGGTGTTGGGAACCCTTCCGATTCGGCAGTTACAATGAAAATCTTTAAGGAAGAAATAAGGAGTTGTAAGGTAGATAACGATAGAATCATACAGGCACAAGAGAATCAAGCAGGGGTAAATGCAATAATACTTCAGAGTTTGTCATCTTTGCAGTGAGAGGGACCACATCAGATCAGGTATGAGAAGGAGGATAGAACTAATGGGGCATATGGTAGTCGGTCGCATGGTGGTCACAAATAAGATAGAGACACCGGTACAAAATGGCTAATTAGTTACTAAACGAATGACTAAAGTTTGCATATAAATGACCAATTTTTAGTTGGTGACCAATAGTAACTAATTTACAGTATCTTATAAGGTGACCAACTTTTTGTCATTTTTAGCGTAGTCATTAATTGGTTCTCTCAATTTTATTGTCTAGTAGTATATTTAGTCATAAATTTGGTCATAAATTTAGTCATTAATTGCCACAATTGATGACCAAATACACAACAAAATATACTACTATCTAATCACCCAATAAAACCAATTAATCACCAAAGAAATATGACCAAAATGTTAGTCACATTATAAGATACTGTAAATTAGCTACTAATAGTCATATATATGCAAATTTTAGTCATCATTTGAAACCAGTTGATGACCAAAGAAATATGACTAAATTTTGGTTGTGTTATAAGATACTGTAAATTAGCTACTAATAGTTGTATATATGCAAATTTTAGTCGTCATTTGTAATCACAAATTTATCATTTATAGTGGTCATTTATCTTTTTTGGTAACTTCATATTCTTGATATAAGTGACCGATTTAGTTGTTTATATTCATTTCATCTACTTTCATTAATAATCATTATAAACGACTAATTTAGTCATTGTATATTCATTTTATTTATATTCATTATTAATCAATATAAGCTACTAATTTAGTAGTTTTATATTCATTTTATGTGTTCATTATTAATCAACATATTTGAATTAGTATGATTTTGTGACTATATTAAAATAATATCATACAATATTGATGCCCATATAGTATGAAAACACACAACACAAATGTTCACACTGAAGTTTAATTGTCTCTTTAATTAAAATGGCCACGACCAATTAAAAATGTTAAATAGTACAAGAGGTCACAAGAAAGTGACTAAGTGTGATATCAAGTTTTCAAAATCTAGAATTTTACAATTTGAAAGCATCACAATGATGCACCTAACCTTTCACTCAACTTCCTACTTAACCCAACAAAGGGATGGGATATATAGAAATTAAAAATGTCAAACATCTGTATACAAAATCTAACAATAAAACATAACTCTCTTGACATTTTCTTTCAGGTCTGGTAAGGGTCGAACACTTGTTCCTGTAGGTACATGAGTGCTCTGAGAACCTGAACTAGTTGCAATCATGTGACTACTAGGAACACCACTAGATAAGGAACCACAATTTGATGTTTTTGACTCCATATAAAACTGAGCTCGAAATGTAGCGAGACAAGCATAATACACTTGGGGTACCTGTACATAATAACAAATAAAATATATGTCAAGGAAAATCCCCAAATATATGAAACAAGTATATATTTATGATTTAGCATTGGAGACCTACCTATAAAAATTAAGCATGTGCATCTCATATATCTTCCACAAACCAATCGATACAGGTCAATAGGAACCCAATAAAATATACAAGGCATTAATAGTTTTCTAAATTTGTTTCAATTTAAGAACAAAAACCAACTCCCAATTTTCAACTAGATGAGCACAAAAATCATTTTTTCGAAACCAAAAAACAATCATTTCTCAAGAACTAACATTGTTTCAAATATTAATTAAGATTTACCTTAAAACCAACTACAACTACATATCTATTTATATTTTACATCTATAAATTTCAATTCTTATCCTACTGCTTAAACATGAATTTTGCAACCTGAAACTATAAAATTTTCAATGTATAACTCAAAAACCAATAAGCAAAGTAAAAGTCTAAATTGATAAGAGACACACTAAAAACAAATTGTAAGATTTTGAAAATAGGTTATCTAATCTACACAATGCATTAGGGATAAAGAGGATGAAGTAGAAATCTACGTGTAGCATAGGTTGTTGGTTAAGGACTACAATCCATTGGTTGTGAATTTGTTTTCATCCCAAAGAATGTGATAATGGGCAGATCTACTAGTTCCCTATACACATCATAAACAAATATTGGTTAATCTTCCAGTCAACATGTTCATTTCTGCTAAGTTAGACAACATAATAACATCTTACCCTCAGAAGATATCAACCTATTATCCAACCAAATGGAAAATGTAATATCAATGGTACCTGAGCACCAACATCGTTGCAGAGGTAAAAGTCAAATTTTGTTGGATGGACAATTTTGGAGTCAACTACAGTGCCTAGCATATTAACAAAAAGGACCATAATCACTAACTCCTCTATAAAATAGAACAAAGCTTACAATAGAATTATGATCAATAGAGTACTATCATACACAGTATGTGACAACTGAGAGTTGTGCATTCCACAACAGTTATCTTTTGATCTGGAAATATGTTTCTACTCTTGTCTATAGCATTTTGGTCCCAATGGTTGTTTGCAAAGAGTCTGGTATGGTGACGTTTTTGAACCACCACAAAAGTAACTAGAGGTTGATAGTTTGGTGCAAGATATGCAGAGGCCTGAAATTACCACCACAGAGATTCAACTCACTGTGTGGATATAGTCGTTTCAAGATGGATAAGATGGATACATGGATAATCCCACAATTAGAAAAAAAATTGGATTTTGAACCATGAATTTTGAATGTAACATTGCAAGGGTTCTCGTATAGTTATAGATAAACAATGACTTCGTACAAAATAAGGCATAACAATGATTTTAAGATGATATTCCTCAAACTTAAAACAATCAAATTTGATCATTTGCAAAAAGTAACCTTAAAAGAATAATTATCTTTATGCATATCCAAAACCTTATGAAGACGCGTATTTATCTCTAAGCACTGAAGCCAATCAGTACCCTTATTGACCCTACAGTGAAAAAGTATGGTGCTTACATTAATTACATACGAAAGTTGGGGGTTCTTCTCCTGCCATTTTTTCGCAAATTATAGTGCATGGTTCTTTGTTCATGATTTTGAATGATGCATGAGCATGTAATCATCTAGACCCTGCATAAACAAAGATGTCATTGTGCTGGGAAAGTTGGATGGTTTGGAAAGACACTACTAGTTTTGACAATGACAACTTAAAGACTAACAATTAACTTTGCTCATGGAAGCCGACAAATTTCTAATCTCTCAACTCTCCTTATTTTGTCTCATACCTTTATCTCTACAAACTTAATCCGAAAGACTGATATCAACATTAATCCGAAAGACTGATATCAACATTATCTAACATAATTATACCTTGTCTTGGTATGAATTATAGACTTGTTTTGTTACAAGTTCCACAGTTATGCCCTCATCTACAAGGAGTATTATATAATTCATAGATTTCCAAAACATAAATTATTAAATTCTCTTGCAAGAATTCAAGCAAATAATAAGTGATACATATCTAAAATTCCATGAAGACTTACATGTATCTTAGATGGGTGGACTTATAAAAGTATCCATAATTGATGAAAACAAATGCATGACCAGAAAAACTTTGTGGAAGGGAAATTGGTACCTCAACCTATCTAGTTTTGTCTATAAAAATCATCTTTTGAATATCCACATAAATGAAATTTCAACTTCCAAAGAAATTCAAATGTTTAGAAAAAGTGGCATACCTTGGTTATTTGGAAACTTTGTATTCAACTATATTGTTATCCTAGTCACAATAAATTGCTCAATAGATCCTAGAAACCCTTCTAAACTTCCCATGTGTAAAAATCCATTTCCGTCCAGAGCACCTCCATTACAGGTCATGAATTGTGCATCCAGTGGCATTAGTGGGCTAGAGGAGAACACTTCAATAATAGGCACTGAAATCTTGATTAAAACTCATGTTTCTCATGGATGAGACATCCAATGAGGATGGTTGCATGAATACAGGCACTTTCATGACGCTTTCAACTTGAATGATGTAAACAATTGGGTCAGTTTTCAATTGGTTGCTTCAAATGTAGGGCATAAAAATAATTGGATAAAAAACATGTACATACTAAGAAGGAGAATGTAAGCTAGTTTTGAAATCTTACTTTCCAAAATTGTCAAGTGAAAAATGTGTGATCTTGTGTGTAAGTTGAGTAGAGAGCCCAATAGAGGCAACATAATGTTGGTTGCCTATTTGAAGTTGTGGTTGTTGAATATATGGTGAGTATGAGTGCACTCTTTCAAAAAGATTCTCAACACATTAGTTTCTATATCATTAAAAGTTTGTGAAAAATACACTGAATGCAACAACTAAACAATTATGAAAAGCTAGTTCCATGCTAAATCCTTTATGAGATTCTTAGATTGAGAAGTTTGGAGAACAAGCAATATTGTTGTTGGATAGATTAATTCTAGAACTCCCTTTGTCCCTTCCCGGGGTTTCATCCCCAAATGTAATTCATGTGGATTCCTTGACACCCGTAGAAGAAAAATGTATTCCTTCTCATGATGTGTCGTATGATAACTTTGGATACAAGTATCTTTACCAATTAAGGTAGCAACGGCCCAAACGTGATATGAAAAAGAAATACAATGTGATGAATCATCATGTTGTATGTTGGTTACAAATACAATAATAGTGAATTCATGCAGCCATTAGTTGTAAGAGAGAATATGGATCGCTAGTTAGGGTTATACAACATGTCTAACTTGTAAAATGTATTTTAAACACAATAAACACCTCTCTTTAATATGTAATTCATAATCCATAATCTTATTTTGCTTGATCTAAATGGTTAAGGAGCACTTCAAGAGATATACTAGCAATCTCACAATGATTTTAAACAACAAACATTATTTATTATTAACTATAAATTTTGTGATACTCACTTCAATAACCGTTGATTAAACACATAATACTAGAAGATACATATTCATATATTTTACATTGTTCAAATGTATTTTTGAGGAATCTTCTTCTCAAGGTTTACTGTTTGAACAATTGATGGTATTCACAGTGCAAGTTTTCCTAAATCACGGTATTATATGTAGAATGGACACATCAATCACAATTGTATCAGTCTGAACATAATGGTAATTTAGGCGTTCAAAGTTTTGACTAAGAAGAATTTGTTAAACACCGTGGGCATTAATTCTAATTTTCTTTTTCTATTATTATTCATCCTATAGTATTAGATGAGAGATTTGGGGTCCCAGCTTAGACTAAGGTGCCATAAATGGACATGTTCCTCATTCTCATGTTATCCATGATGATGAACCAACACATAGATGGTTAAATTTTACATTATCATGGACAAGTTTCTCATTCTCATGTTATCCATGATGACGAACCAACACATAGATGGTTAAATTTATGTTATTTGACCTTAATCTGCCTGCTGAGATGGTATGTAGTTTTTCATATAGTTCATACTACTACAACTTCCTGAGCAACAACAAGAGTATTTTAGTAGGTAAAATGACTTATTTTTTTATTGAATTTTACTACTGCAATGCAGGTTAAATGCGTGGAGGTATTCAAAGAGTTTTATCAAACAAAAACTAAACATTGGAAGCTTATATGGATATATTCTTTGGGAACCTGTAATATTATGGGGAAGTTTGATCCGAAGCCAATGGAACTTATTGTGACAACTTACCAGGTCTTGTAATTTTGCATTTTTGGTTGTCTTGACTTTTGGATTTTTATGGTTTATTAGTGATACTTACTTTTAAGTTTAAATGTGTAATAAAAATATGTGGCTTATAGAATGATCAAATATAATACTTGATAGCTAAAATGTTGTATTTTTTTGTTGCTTTTCACTTTGTCATCTTTGAATTCACTAACGTTTTGTTATGATACTATGAAAATGTATTGCATCACAATGATCCTTTAGGCATTTTCTCTTTTGTTGTTCAATGTGTCAGAGAGGCTAAGTTACTCTGAAATCAAGTCTCAGTTGAATTTAAGTGATGAAGATATTGTCAAATTGTTGCACTCCCTTGGATTTCCAAAATACAAAATCCTAAATAAAGAACCAAACACAAAAATCGTGGCACAAACAAATTATTTTTAATTCAATGCAAAATTTACCAACAAATGAGGAGAATAAAGGTTTGAGTTCTAATGCAATTAGAATATTGGCATCAATTTTCTGGTTTAAAAACAAATGATTCTGATCAAGGTTCACACATTTGTTTTCCTTTTCTATTTGATTGCAGATTCCTCTTCCACCAGTGGATGAGAAGAAAACATTTATTGAGGATGTAGATAAATATCAACGTTAGCTATTGATGCATCAATTGTAAGAATCACATAGAGTCAAAAAGTTTTATCTCACCAATAGCTAGTGTGGATGGATGTTCAAGTTACGTCCTGTGTAGCATGATACATTTAGTTAGCATAGCATCAAGTGAGTTAAATGAATAATCTATTTCCAAAATAAATTTTCCCACTGATTGACTAATTGAAACAAACTTATGTTAATTAGCCTAATTTCAAGGCAATCAAGAAGAGAATTGAAGATCTAATTACAAGGGAATACTTGGAGAGTGACAAAGATAATCCTAATATGTTCAAATATTTGGCTTGAACTACTAGTGCAATGTTGTTTGTACATATTTTTTTAAGCTTGCTTCATGCAATAATTCATACATTGAATTGCTCCTAGGTGCTTGTATTTATACTATATAGCACTTCCAATGTTAGTGATGAGCTTATTACCTTCTAGCTCAGGAAAATATGACAAGCTTGTTCACTAGTGATTTTACCATCCTTGGTGTCCACCTCAAAGTAAACCTTGGTATACTTTTGAGCATCATTCTGCATCACCCTTGGCAGGGACAGTTGGGTGTTTCCTCCCAAGCTTGAAGCTATTGTACCAATTCCAATAGATAAAGGCACAATTGATGTGCTATGTTATTTATCTAGTTGATTGTGCTTAGCCAGAGCTGGAGCAGGTGCATTTAGTTTTGGTACAAGAGCCATAGAAGATGAAACATTTTTTATTGAATACAGAGGTTGGGAAGCTACAATATGTTTATATTGCAAGTGGGTAGCAGAAAAAACATCTCCACAAAAAATTGAAAAAGAAGAAAAACCATTTCCATCAGCAAGCATGCCTTTAACTTCACTTAGTCTTGCAGGCAAGCTCGATTTGATGTTATCTTGCAAGGGTTTTGATGGTACTGATGGAATTAACCCTACTTGAAATGTTGAACTTTCTTAACTGAGACCATATTGCTTGAGTGACAAGGGAGAATTTCCCCCTAATTTTAACACCCCACGCAACAGAAAAATTGCTAATAGGTACAATGGAAGTTGGTATAGTAATCCTTGAACCTGGTCACTCTACCAAGCCACTAGAAATTCATGGCCACTAACTTGTTGTACCTATTAGCCTTGTTAGCAAATGGCCCAAAAATGGATCCAAATATGCCCCAAAGTCTCCAAATTTGCTTAAAATCATGCCAATGGATCCATATATGCTCTTGAAGTCTTCTAATATTGCTTAAGATCATCCAAAAATCGAAATAAGTGTAAGAGGAGAGGCCTTGGAAGGGCAGAAATACACTATCGGGAGGCTAAAACATTGAAAAATTAGTGAAAAACCAAGTATTTGGGGCACACACAGTCAAAGCGCAACAGCCATTAGATCTGGCCAATCAATGGCCTAGATCTAAGTGACAAATCGAAATTGACACAAGCAAGTAGCAACAATCAGCACAAGACACCGTCGATCAGCAATCGTCGATGATCGGATCGGCAGGTCGCTATTGGTGGGTCACATCGGTGCAGTTATCGGCGCAGGCAGTATGGAATGAGCGATTGCGATCAACGATTAAACATGGACCATCGATCATGCGTGTAGATCGATGGCCCACTTCGCATCAATAGATCACAATCGTGGAAACCAAGGGGCGAAGCCTTTACACTTTCATTTGCGCGATGCGATGATGTGGACCCGACGGTATTATAAATATTACTTGATAATATTTCAGGTCCGTGGGTAGGCTAGTTTTAATGCATTGTCATGTATTTTCGTTATATAACGAAATAGAAAGGGAGCACAAGGCAGTGCTGATAGCGATGAAGCCCGAACCCGAAAGAGTTTGGAAATGAAATCTATAATATTTGAAGTCTGGAGAGAGGCCTTTTTCATGTATTTCCCGTGTTTTTCAAGTATTTCAAAAACAAAGGGAACCAAGGGACCAGGTCGTCTACGGCAGGTGACAGTGACCCAAAGGGCAGACCCGATAGATATATATGCCATGTTTAAGGACTTTTGACGTCCGAAAGGAATAGCTTGGTGGGATTTTTAAAGTGTTGCTATGTTTTATGTTTAAAACAGAAACAATCATTATTTTTGGCAGAAGTCCACAATATAGAAACGTTGCTCTATGTTAATATAAAGAATGCATTGCTAAGCATTTGAAAGGGCCATAGCATGCGCAACTCATCCCAAACCGACAAAGCAGACATGGAGCAGCACAACACAACATAGCACGCGCAACTTGTTGTTATAGACATATTTGGGCACTGAACCCCAATCACATATGTCCATAAACCAAGGGTTTCTGAGTCCCTAAAAGTGTTGTTTCATGCCCTAAAGGAACAAGGTCAGCTGATTACATCATCTCCCAGAAGTTCTCCACAAAAAACTCCTCAGAACTAGTCAAAACTGGACCATACAGACTGCTCAGTGCAGAGGGTGTGATGCATCTCACCTGCTCAGTGTAAAAAGTGCGATGCATACTAGAAAGCCCTTCTGTAGGGTGCGATGGGCAAGAGTAGACAAATGGCAGAGAGAGTCTGCAAGGTGGATGATCATGGAATCTTCCAGAAACATCTCCTATGACACTTGCCTCTCTAAATTCACCCAGGGATGAGTAAGAGATCATCAATCTCCAAGTGGAATCGAGAACTATCAGAGAGAGGACACTAATAAAAATCCCAGAAGCTGACTCACCCTCTTACAATCATCTATATATGGATCCCTCATCCCAGAGATCCAAAGGCTGGAACCTTGTATCTTGTAAGGAAGTGTTGTTGGTTTCCTGGTGGAATATCATAGTGTTGGGTGATCTAAGATTTTCATGAG